>PVJI01002281.1:0-149579 GCA_004026765.1 Micronycteris hirsuta | reverse complement strand
TCCAAGTCATGAAAGGCAAGGACCTACATCCAAGAATACTCTATCCAGCAAAGATTTCATTTAGAATGGAAGGGCAGAGAAAGTGCTTTGCAGATAAGGTCAAGTTCAAGAAGTTCATCACCACCCAGCCTTTATTGTATGAAATGTTGAAGGGAGTTATATGAGGTATGGAGGAATATCAACAGGGGAGTGGTAGGGGTAGAGGGTGGGAATGGGGCACAGAACAAGTAGCATAAATGGGAGGTAGACAACAGACAAGGGGAGGTTAGAACAGTATAGGAAGTACAGGAGCAGAAGGACTTATGTGTAGGACCTATGGACAAAACTAAAGGGAGGGGAAAGGGGGGTAAGAGGGAGGGGGGAGTGAAGGGGGGAAATGGGACAACTGTAACAGCATAATCAATAAAATATAGTTAAAAAAAAGAAAAAGAAAAAAAGATTTCAGCAGTGAACACTACAGGTCATTCTTAAAGTTGGATTGACAGTTGCATAAGCATTACCAACAATCAATCCATTCATAAGATCAACTAGTGCCTGAATCTACAGGAAAAAAAGAACCAGCACCTCATACAGTCAGGATATGAGCTGATAGGGGGCCAATAAGATATCAGGGTCCCATATAAATGGTCTGGTATTCAGGCCAGGGCTTTAAACAGAAACTCATTGCAGTGGCCAAAAGAAGGCAAGAACTCAGTGGGCATATGGAAGCCCATTACTCATATCAGCCACCTGATCCATGACCTCAGATCCTAAACCCCAACCTCGGAGGGCCTGAGGCCACTGACACCCTGGTCGGAGTTGGCCCAAGTACTACTGGGCAAGGCTAAGCCTGCGTGTGGGAGGGCTTGAGAAGCACAGGTTTGGCAGAGACAGCCCTAGAGCATTAATAAGCATGTTCTTATTTTCTCATTTTATGTATACTCTTGAGCAAAGCCCCCCTCTCCTTACGCACATTTCCCTCACGTTTCATGCTGCCCTTTTGTGCCCATCCTGTTCCATTAGGTTTTATTCTCATAATTATCATGATGGGGCAGGAACGAGAACACACAATGGAGGTGACCCCTTACGGCCTTGCCACACACACACTGTTATTTCTTTTCATTTTACTTTCTAAGCTTACTAATAATGTTTTCAAATCTAAAAAATAGGGAGTCATCGATATGGGAATCAGAAGAGGTTACCTTAATATTTCAACACTCAACATCTGTACAGGCTGGCAAATTTGGCACTGACTCAGTCACTGGTTATCCAATCGGCCTTAAGAATGTCAACGAACTTCTCTGCCTGACTTGCCCTGTGTCCAATGAGAGCAGCCATGGCCATTCTGACAGATGAGGAAAAAGTACGTGGGGCGTGGAAGGGCTCTGACAAAGGACAACCACTGTGCAAACGCAGGGCGGGGCCAAAGCAGGTTTGCAGCTGTGAGCACACAAAACACAGGGCTTATTCCTGTGTCACTATTTTTTTGTTATTGGATCATTTTCTGTACCAACAACTGTAAACCTACTTTTGCCCCATCCTCTGTGTGTGATTTTTGAAATCATTGTAATTCTAAATTATTTAAAAGGAAGGCCATTGGGGATGAATCTGGTTATGACATTCCATGGTAGGAGCAAGGTAGGTGCCTGGAGAGACAGGTGAGAGAATGCTGGGTGTTTTTAAAAGCTGCTTTGTTCCTTATCTGTGACAATAATAGATGGATATAGGCTTAGGATAGCTTCCTATGTTAGAGATTTTCATTTTGATACCAGATGCAAGGATAAGACACAAAAGCAGTCAGCGCACAAGGTTGAAGCAATGTTGACTGCTTAGCTCCTTCTGAATATTTTTAGCTCAACTCTACTTCTTTCAAAGTAGCTGCAGACAAGGGATACAGATATATTATGGGCTCAGAGAATAGCTTCAGAAATAATCAAGACATCACGTGGTATACCAAGAGAAATTTAGAGAAGCTCTTACAGGGGTATAGACAGTGTTATACGAGCCAATAAAAAACACAAATGCCAAAAATATTGATGGGTGTGGCAGGGTAACACCACATAATTTGGGGATAAGCTCCCCCTCCTCCGTGTATTCCTCAAACACAATCTTAGACCTCTTTTTAAACTTTTTTGTAATTCATTCAGTAATATTTATTGATAGCCTTCTAGGCTTCAAGCACTGTTCTTGGTGTTGAGAATTCATCAGCACACAAGAAAAACTCTCCACCCTCAGGAAACTTCTTTTCTTGTAGGAGAAACAGAGAAACACACAAATAAATATTTACAGAAATGTTATGTAGAGATAAACGCTATTCTAAAATACAGCAGAATAAGGAGATAGAGTAAAGGATGCTGTGTTAGAAACATTTGTCAAGGACAGTCACTCTGAGAAGGTGATATTTGAACAAAAGAAGGAACAAAATGTGCCACAGGAGGGGGTTCTATCTGACTAATACAAACATTTCATCTTAAGATGGGAGAGACAATAAACACATTACAAAACAATTTTGGCCATAGACATGCTGTCGTTACCGGGAAAGGCTGGAAATTTCTTCTGAATATGCTTGCAGGTTGAGCTTGTTCCCTTGCACCTCTTCCATCGCCATGACAAGCTTTCCTTGGCCAGTTGCTTCTCCTTCTGCATGGGCTTAGAATGAAGTCACGTGGAGCGTACCCGAGTCTTACCTGCAGGGAAGAGGCCAGACCAGACAGACCTACAGCTTGAAGCAGAGCACAAAGCCAGATGCTGGCTAGCTCACCTAGTCCTCAGCTGACTCACAGATGTGCCAGCAGGAAAAATAAATGACTGTTGTCATGGGGTTTGGGGGCAGCTTGTTACTTAGCACTAGCCTACTCTCCCAGCATGGCAGAGAGTGCCAAGATAGTGGTAAGGGCTGTGATGAAAAACAAAATCAGGAAGCAGAATGGGGATTATTCAATAGGAGTGGGGTTTGTTGAGGGTGATAGGAGGTGGCCTCAATGAGAAAGTGGCACAGGAGTGAAATCTGAAGATAAAGGAAAAAGCCACTCAGACTTCCAGAGGAGGAGCATTCAAAGAGGAAAAGCAGATGAAAAAGCCATTGACCTCACAAAGAACGAGTAAACCAGAGTGGCTGGAGTACAGGAAGTGAGGAGGAGATTAATAGGAGGTCAAGTCAGGGAGATAAGGAGACAGGTCATGTGGGACCTTTAGGTCTTATGTGTTGCACTCCTAAACAGTGGCATGACCTTACTTAATTTTGAGAGGATCACTCATTCTCCTGTGCTCAAGAGGGTTTAGGGAGACAAGTAGAAGCAGGGGGGCTTGTTCGGGAGCCTATTACAAATATCCAAAGGACAATGATGGTGGCTTGAATGAGGATGGCAGCCACGGAGGTAATGGAAAGTGATCAGATTTTGGATGTAATTTGAATGTAGAGCTAAGGAGACTGCAGTTGTAAACAACACAGGATGTGAGAGAAATATTTTGGGGATGACTCCAAGGTTCTAGCCCTCAGGAACCAGAAGGTTGGAGTTAACATTTGCCAAGATGGGGAAGACTGTAAAAGGAGCAAGTGTGGGAGAAGGATCTCGGCGTCTTGGGTTGGACATATTAAACTTGAGTTACCCGTTAACCACTCAATGAGAATGCCAATGAGGCAATTTGATGTCTTCAGTGGAGATAGTAACTGGGGATTCATCAACATATTAACTATTCCTCATGTCAATAAAGATCGAAGAAATTCTTTACAAGGAAGGGAAAAACAAAATGGAAAACTGAAATCTTCAAGAGCTCAAATGCTAGTGTTTTGGTAGGCCACTCTGCTAATCTCTTGTCCATGGCACATGGCAAATAGTTAAAATGTTGCTCAGATTAACTCTCTCTTTCCCTGGCTTTGCGCTGGTCCGGGCTTGCATCCCTCTCTGCTGTATTTTGGTGGGTTCCCACCTGGTCAACCAGGCAAAGCCCAAATCTGAGAGAAATTTATGTGCTGCTGAGAGACATGCACTATTCTGAGTTCCACTCCATTATTCATTTGGGCTGATACATCTTGAGTGTGGTATTGCATTAGGGAAAGGAAAACACAGCCCCAGCCATGTTTGGGACTAGGGAAAGGGGCTTTTCTGGTTCTGGAGACCACCACGAACAGGTGCTACTTCCTAAAGTCTGCAGGAGCAGCATGCTCTGGCTTTATTTGTTTTGTTGTTGTTGTTGTTTTTAACCCATAATGCAATGGAGGGCAGGAAACCAATACATGAAGCGACATGGCCCTATTTCAAGGCCTGGAGACTCCCGTGCTGAGCTGAGGTCCCAAGCTTAGAGGAGAAATTGGTAGAAAATTTCAAGTGGCCAACCTGTGGTATGAAATGACAACTTTCAAATAAAGGCCCATAAGGTTGTGAAATCACTGCAAATACAACTGTTTCACACTTCAAGGCAAGTTTTAAAAAGAAATGATTCCCTTTCACTGCCATGATCCCCAATCTATAGCCAAAAACTTTCAGCCTCATATACTTGAAAACATTTGATCTACTTTTTAAAAACTTTTGTGACCCCCAACAAGGGCTGGTGGGACAAAAACTTGGAATTTAGATTGTCAAAATCAGACTAAAGCTTGGGCTTAGAAGGACAACAGACATGAACTCTCCTAAGGGAACATAAACCAACAAGGAGACTGAGTCAGACAAGAAGGGTCTGTGTCACATTGAAGAGTCGCTAGAGAAAGATGCTCAAGACAGATTTGGAATCACGGAGAGATTCCTCTTCACAAACCATTAACACTGCTATAAACTGGATGGTGTGCCCATTTCCCTCTCACTTTAGGGCAAATAGAGGTGGTCTTAAAGTTTCATGGCTGTGCTGAACCACGGTGACACTTTACTACTCCTAAATTATGGTGGAATCCTTAAGAGCCTAATATCGCAACGTGAAGCCTGGGCTTATCAGGTTGGCATTTCTGGTACATGTGGGAATAAAGGCCTGCACTTCCCTCAAAAAATGTATTACAATTGGGCTGCAGGATTGCACGTGCGGTGACCACTGGCCCCAGTGCAGGAGGCCCAGTTAGACCATGTTGGCTGGGTTGTCTTTGAACCTTTACCTCTGCAAAATGACACCCCAGTAAAGGAGAGACATGAAAGCAGCCAAGCAAGCCCAGGACTTTCACCTCTGGAGCATCTTACAGGGGATGTCAGTCACTCTCCTGGCCAACAAAAGAGAATTATGGGAAGGGAAAGGCAAGTAAAAGTGATCATTGGCATGATTCTCAAAGGCTGATTTTGAGAGAAAGAGAAAACAGAACAGGGACACAGAAATCAGTTCAATAGAAGAAAGCCTTTTGTGACAGAATTATTCAACAGTGAAAAAGGGCTTCCTCAAAAAGCAGAGAGTAAAACTATTGAGGGTGTATTTCTTCCTTTATTTCTTCTTTAGACAGAAATTTATGGAGAAAATTCTATCATGTGCCAGACACTCTGATTGGATTTATATTGTGTTCTAGCTGCATGACTGTGGCCCCCACTGAAGGCAGGAACCACTTGAATTTCTATCCATTCTTATTGCCCTGTTATGAGCACATATATTTATTACAAATGTCTACCACAGGGCAGAAGGGAGGCAAGGAAAAATAAATTATAGACAGAATTTCTGAATTGCTGAGATGATTGGACTAGTTGAAATATCATTAATTTAAATCATATCAGACAAAGATATAGAATCCACTGTTCAAAAAACTTCAAACAAGAATTTTCAAACCTGGAATAAATGAAGGTGCAACACTCCTCCAATTCTACATACTTTGGTTACACAGAGTTCGTGTCTGGCTCCCCAAGCAGCAGGGAAGAGTGGGGTTGTTGGCCCACACTTGAAAAAGGGAGGCAGGGGAAGATTTTGTTCTCTCGTCAGTGTAGCAGAATGCCACCAAGTCCAAACCTGCCAGGAAACCAGTCATGGTGCCTCTCGCACCTCCTCTCTGAGTCCTTTCAGAGAACCACGCACAGTGAGTTCAGTAATCCACAGAATCACACCACTTAGGCATTAAAATGAGCCCTCCCGTTTCGAGTTCCACATTTAATAGGCCATGAGATGGAAGCCCAGAGTGGGCACCTTCTCTTGAGCCACAGCAAGGCCCAATTTCCACACAACACGGGCCAAGATAAATGGAACACCTACTCTCCATTAACCTTCTGCTTCTTGCCAGCTTCTCCATAGCTTGAATCTCTCTCCATGTTCCTCTTGGGATTGCACCAGCACCTCTTCTATGCCGCCGAGAACCATGAACAGCAGAACTCTCTATTAGTAAGTGGAGTGAGGCAGCGATAAGGCAGACGTTGAAGTGAGAATACCCTCTTGACCTCACCACCATTAGCAGTGCTGGCAAGCGGTAGAGGTGGGGAGAAGCCCCGGCTAATTGGCCAGAACCACTATGTAGCCAGCAAGCAGCCATAGCGACAGTGTGATTACCATCCCTCTGCTTTATTGCTTCATTGCCTATCTTTATGCAATCCCCCAGCTCAAACTAAAAAAGAGTCTCCTCTCAGCCCCTCACAGCTTCCTCAGAACACACCTGCCTAACTAAGCCATTTTTGGACTCTTTCAACTCACCCTCAGCAATCATTTTTAGTTAAAATCATCTCTGCTTTTGAACCTGATTATTAGCCATCACTGCTGAGAGCAGGCCGGTTGCTAAATTAGTTGGTCTTCACTGTTCCTGTACTCCTTATGTGTCTCTTCCTATCACAGAGGACTCATAAAAGCGAGTGCATGCAGTGACAAACAAGGCACTTATGGATTTAAGGCTGCAGTTGCACACTTTATATAGTTTCCATGGCTGGATGAGCCTAGGTGTGGGAAGGGAGATGTTTTTCTGCACAATTAGTATAGGAAAAGTCCTAAACAACCTCCATCCTTAGGCAACTTTTCTCTGCCCTTTTGGAATCATCCAAAGCAGAATATCTCAGAATGCCTTCTTTCTGTATAATCTGCTTATTGTGGGTGAGAGGATGTTTGTTTTGACAATAGAACTTTTCAAAGATTTTGAGCATTCAAATTTTTTAAATTCCCATTCCCAACTCTCATACTCAGATTAGATATGACTTCTCTGGGAAACAGTAGAAGAATCTCAGATTCTGTTTTGGGTGAAAAGAGGGTATATATCCAGTAGGAAAGTAGAGGTCTGAGGCCAGAGCTTATAGAAATGAGGCAGGAGGGCATTTTCTCCCCTCTCCAAGGAAAGCAGGGTTTTTGTACTTCCTTTGGTTGTGAAAATGGTGTCCACTCCCACGATCTTCCCAAAGACCAGGTCTGATGAATTCATTTTCCAGATCAAAAATTCAGTGGCTCAACCCTACATCAGTTAACGTCCAAACTCCTTAGTCCTCACAGTCCAACCTTACCTTCTCTCCCATCTCACTTCCTAGCCTTCATTTACAAAATGAGCAAGACTTACTGTTCTTTAATTGAGTCCCACCCTCTGCCACCTTAGGCTTTGTTCAAGCCCCTATTGGCCCATTTCTGCAGGTGACCATCCCATTGTCCTTCAAGAGTAGAGACAGAAATTAACATTAAAAGAATTGATTGTAAAGATAGAAAGATATCTCATGAAAACCAAAAGCACCGAGTGCAACTCTACCATAAGAACTAGAAATAGAAACTGAAAGCCATAGAGAGCCATACTTTATTTCTCCCACTCTCCCTCTTCATTAATGAAATGTGCTCTATCTCTAATTCCTCCCATGAGTCTCTCTGTTGCTTTCAGGCTCTGCTTCCTTTACCTTTTCATATACATTGACCAAACATGGACACCTAAGGATTTTCCATGTTTTCTCAATTCCAAGCCCGCTGACCAACTGACTGGCATCCTGCAGCGTAGACCAATGTCCAATGTATGGGGAAGGAAGTGTCACTGGATAGACTTGTCCACTGGACCACTCAGTGCAACTCCATTCTGCTCAGCAATGGCCAAGGAGTAACAGTCATCAAATATAACTTGATTGAGCTTCTGTGTGGATATATCTGTGTTGCTGAGAGGGGAACTTTTCATAGCAGCAAGGCATGCTCTAGGCAGACTCCCTAAAAGTTACCTATATCAAAAATCCAGCCCAAATTCCAGATCCTTCTAAAAGCTTTCTCAGATTCCGCCATCTAGACATAATCTCTCTTATCTTTGAGTATCTATTTCACTTATAAATAATGGCTTGGTGTTCTTTCTGCTGAGCATCCTTCCCTTCACCTTTTCTTTTCCTAACAGATCCCTCCTTCACCCCTAGGCCAAGAAGCAGGCATTAATCCAGGCTAATCCATGCATAGTACATCACTCACCTTGCCTTGATATCAGTGCCTGCAAACAAGAGGGTGAAGGTGACAGCCCTCTAAAATATAGGATAGTCTGACCTGGTGAAGGATGGGTGGCAGTGTGAGCCACTTCCTCCAAGCTTAAATGCTAGAGTGCCTTGGCTACTTCTGGCCGCCTCTGATAAGATACCATAAGAAAGAAACACTGCAAGAAAAATTGGTACCACGCTGATCTGAGTGGAACAGAAAAAGGAGTAGCAAGATGAAATGTGGTTGGGGTTAAGGGCAGCATTCTAAAAATTGAGTCCATGTCTGGGTTCCCAGGAGCTGCCCGTATTTCTGTCCTTTTGAAGCTTAGTCTATGTATTATCTCAGGATCCTAATGAATCTCTTTTTGCTTCCGGGGGAGAGGGGGTGCACAGTTTGCTTCTAATCAATGGGAGATGGCATGCATAACCCTTTATCTAAACCTTTGTTTGGTGCTAATTACTGCTTAAGGATCATGTATTGCTGTTTTCTGAATGCCACCAAAACTCCTTATCTTGGAATAAAATAAGCTCTTACAGTGTTTATTAAATGAGTCAATGAATGATTAGAAAATATTCAATGTCCTATTCCTGTGATGAGGCACTTCATAAATTTGAGGGAACTGCCCTGGCTGGTGTAGCTCAGTGGATTGAGTGCGGGCTGGGAACCAGAGGGTCCCGGTTCGATTCCCCGTCAGGGCACATGCCTGGGTTGCAGGCCGGGTCCCCAGTGGGGGCCATGTGAGAAGCAACCATACATTGCTGTTTCTCTCTCTCTCTCTGTCTTCCTCCCTTCCCCTCTCTCTAAAATAAATAAATAAAATCTTTTTAAAAAAATTTAAAATTTAAATAAATAAATAAAAATAAAAATAAATTTGAGGGAATGTCTGTGAATAAAAGGAAGTAATTGCCATCTACATCAGTGTTTTAGAGAGTGATGGTACAGCCTTCTCTCTGGGTATCTGATTTCTCCTTACCTGCTTCCTTCTACCTAGTGTGCCCAGTCGGGATGCAGAGATAGGACAGATTTCTATTTCCCCAGAGCACTGCTCCTCATAGAACCCAACCTGTTCCATGCTGACTACGTGGGTCTGATTTCAATATGGCTCAGGAAGTGCTCCAAACATAGTCAATTCTTGTCCAAACATCACAGATACTATGGTTTTATAGAAGCACCTGTGGTTGTGTTTATTTGCATCTGGAAAACTCAAGGTTCCAGAAAAAGTGCACTGGGCATTCAGAATGCAACTGGGGTAGAAGTCCTAACTCATCATTTCCTACTGACTTCTGCCTCCCCTACCTACCAAGAGCACTAAAAACCCTCTTGAAGGGTTAAAGTGTGTCATTCGTTAAGAAACTGCTTTCTCCAGGCCCCATAAAGGGCTGAAGCTCCTCCACACCCAGATTCACCATCCCCAGAGCCCAGCTGGCAGGGCTGGGCCTTGAATTTTAAGACCTTTCCGTAATGACAGGGCCCTGCCCTTAACTTGCTCTGAAACAAGCGCTAAGGTCATCTTGGGGGCACGGTTGTCCCAGCCCCTAGCCTACACTTAGGCATTCCCTTTCCAGATCCCCGTGAGCCTTTATCCTTCCTGTTTGCTTGACATTTGACAAAGCTGTCTCCCTTGAGACCATTCAGCAGTGACATTACCCAGTTCATCTTCTCTTTGTCAACATGACACAGGGCAGGCAGCCTTTCAAAATGAGAGACAGAGCACACAAGCACACATGCGCATGCGGAGAAGGGGGGAGGGCAGCGCTGACTTTCGATCAAACATAAATGTGCCTCAAAGTAACAACCGCTCAGCAGGGGACACCTGATTTTGATAAGAAGCCTTCGAGCATTGAGCCTCTCCATGCATGCTTCCCGAAGCTCTTAGCAGATTCTTTGCACAGCATGACATTTTGGTGTAGCCACAATGCAGCTGCTTCTAGGACAAAAGCCTCCCTTGGCCAAACGGTTACCTACTGAAGATGCTGTCTCCTTGTGTGGCCTGGATGGAGCCTGCAGTGCAAAGAAGCTCTCAGATACTGAACTTGGATTTCCACTGAACACACCCTTAGCCATTGTGCGTCTCTGCCTTTACCAAGCTGTTCTGGCCTAGCTGTTGCCTGAAAGACACCCTTGCCCTTTCCCTATTTATCCGCCAGAGAATGTTACCTCTTCAAGAGTTAGCTCAGTGTGCTCCCACTCTGGTACTCTGCAGACGCTGTTAGATGTGCCTGTTGCAACTGGTGCAGGTTTCCATTTGCAAACATCACACTGTCTTGCATTTGTCTTTTGATGTTCCTATCCATCAAAAAGATTATATGAGCCTTAAAAGCCCAGAAAATGGCTTTTTAAAAAATGTCTGTATCCCCATTACCTAGCACAGATCACACAGAATTTTGTAGGAAGCAGAAGTGCTAGGATAGGCTAAGGAAACCCCTTGGCACCAAAAGATTCTTCCTTCTGTTGTCATTTTAGCAGAAACATATTTTAGTGGATATCTAAAAATACTGCTTTGCTTTCCTATGGAGAACCACCCATCCACCCCAAACGCAGAATTGGCTGTCACTGACATTGACCTAGTCCTTGGGTAGGGTAGTGACTCAGGCTGACCATCAGAGTATTCCATCTCCTTGCCCACAGTAATAGGTTCAGGGGTGGACATTAACACAGATAAGTGCAGTCAGAGCCTTTCCTGAGATGTAAGACATTAAAAAAGGGAAAAAGGATCTTTTTACCTGGATTGTAAATTACAAGATCATAGACTTAAAGCTATCAATGGCCATTCTTTCTTCCTCTTGAGTATGAAGCCAAAATACATAGAGAAACAGTTGTAGAGAGAGGTACATAAGTAGAATACTACTATATTGTTTTAGTGCCTAGATCCAGCTGTACCTGAAGTCAGACCCATCCTATCCTTCCTGGTCATTAGATTTTACAGCCAGCACAACCTCCTCTGCATCTTTCTCATGTGTCTCTTCTTCCTTAAGCTCCTTGGAGTTCAATTTCTGTCATCTGCACTCAAAACACGCCTGATATATACCATTTGTTTGCTGAAATATAAAGTGAGAGTTCCTTCTCTACCAATAGAACTCTTGCTTAATTATCTTGCTTGAACATTACAATTGGGGGGAGGGGGACCTATTAGCCTGAAATGATCTCAGCCATTACTAGGATTTGGTGCTTACAGAGGTTATCTGACTAAATCTGACATGATCTCTTTAAGAGAGAACAACACGTTTTAACACAGATTTAGCAACTATTCTGAGGGGAATTGCAACTCTATATTGTCTTAACTGAAACATTTAAACATCATGTTTAAAAAATTGTCACTCTAGTAAAACAATAAAGCTTTTAGAAGGAAACATAGATGAATATCTTCATGACTTTGGAATAGACAAAGAGTTCCTGAACAGGATACAAAACGTTCCACCAATAAAAGGACGAAATCAATGTATTGGACATTAAAATTAAGAACTTTTGTTCAAAGATATCATAAGAGAGTGAATCACCAGCCACATAGTGGGAGAAAATATTTGCAATTGACTGATCTGTATTCAGGACTTGTATCCAAAAATACCTAAAGAACTCCAGCAAAACAGTAAGAAAAGAGCAGACGACTCAATAGGGAAAAAAACGACACAGGGGACTATCAAATGGTCGATAGGATGGGAAAAGGTGCCCAACCTCACTAATTATCAGAGAAATTCCAATTAAAACCGCAATAAGATACCATTAGAAATCCGCCAGCATGGCTGAAGTGAAGGAGGCGGTGGGCCCAGGCCAGGCAAGGAGGCGGAGCAGCTGGACCTCTCAGGCTTTGCTGATAGGAGCACAGAGGGGCACACCACTTCAGGAAATTGTCTTAAGTACTTGCGGACACTGGTCTTTTCATGTGGGATACTAGTAACGTTCTGCTTCTTGCTGGGTTCCGGGTACATAGGCGTGTTTACTCCACGTCGGTTCTTGGAGCCGTACGTTTATGAGCGTGCGCTCTTCTGAGTATCTGCTCCGCTTCACTGCTATCAGGGCCTCCGGCGGCGTCGATGTGAGTCCGGGCAGCACGTCCCCATGGCTGAGCTGGGCCAGGGTCTTCGGGGCCTTTCCCACCCTCCGCAGCACACTCGTTGCCTGCCTGTAATGGCCATCTGCATTTCTCTCCTACTGATCATTCTTTCAGCTCTCATCTTCCTGGAGCAGGTATTTTGGAATGTTAAACTAAAGTAGCAAATAGAAAAATCAGGCAAACAGGAAGAACAAATGAGCAAAAATCCACTTACACACCCACACATACACACATGCTTCAGGAAGAGAACTGCCTTTGTTTAGGAAAATACCCGGATATGCCTACTGCAGTACAGAAGATGGTCCCCAGGGCTTGGTTCAAAAGGACATAGCCGATGCCATGGTTAAATGCTTTTGCACAGGATTGCAACACCATGTGGAACAGGATGAGAGACAAGAGGGGAAACAGAGGGGCCCGTGTGAGGTGGCCAGAGGCTGCCCTTGCTGAGAATTGTAACCGGTCGGAAATGCCCAGGCAGGGTTAAGAACAGGTGTCTGTTACGCAGTGATGTCACTGTGATGCTGCAGTGTAAACTCCGTGGCCCTGAACTTGCACTTGAGTCTGCTACACACACAGCCTCCTGATGCTGTCACTTGGGGGAGCTGAAGGAATCCTGTCCAGTGAGTGGTAACTTAGTGAGGAAAAGGCCAGGTGTGTACAGGTTCACCGGATGATCCATAATTGTATTAATTCAGATGAAGCAGGAACTCGAAGGTGACCAGTGGAAGAGTAAGTTTCCCTAAGTATCTCTGGAGAGATTGGGAGGGAAGGTGGATCCCCATTGCCCATGGAAGAAGGGTCTCAGGCCAATATTTTTTGCATGTCAGAAAACAAGGAGTCCCCAACTAGCACCTGGGTTATATAGGTTCATTGGTTACACTGCTGATGTGTGTCTGTGTTCAGGCGTGTGCACAAGTCATTACAGTGGCTAGGGAAAATGACGGAGCAGTGAGAGTCCTGAGTGAGAAGTCCAAGGTGTGAATCTGAATCCCAGCTCGGTCACTAATCTTGGACGAACCAGTGGGCTTCTCTGGTCCTCAGGTGCCTCACCTGTAACATCTGGGCCTGAACAAGATAGACTTTGCGACCCCTACCAGCTCCAACCTTTCCGGGTACTCATTCTGACTTTCCCCTTTGTCCTGACCGCTTGAGTTTACCCTTCTTCAATTAACTGGCTTCTCCCTGCATGTTTACCAACTTGGGGAGCTATCTCAAGATTTCTCAGTGCAGACTGGTAGGAAGATGTGTGTCCATCATTCCTCCCTCCTTAGGCACAGAGATGGAAAGGCCCCTTTGCTCCTGCCCCAGAGGGCAGCAGGGCTGAGACACAGACCAAGCCTAGGGGTGAAGCGGGACGCAGGGTAAATCACTTCCCAGGGTCACCTCACAGGTTATTGATGTAAGACGCAGGCCTGCTTTTGTGAGGTTTTTTCCTCCTCACAATGTCATGCTGTTAGTTCTCTTCCTTCTATCATTGAATACTTGTTCAATAATTGCTAGGACTTAGGGATAAGAAATAAGGGAGATAAAATTTTGAGGGAAAGAATAATATAAGATAAAGTGCTTCACCTCAGAATTTGCAATAGAATCGGAAACTCTCCACCTCCCAATCTCTTCACGAATACCCTTAGCAACTGGTGGGGTTTTAATGGAAGGCTATTAATTCAATAAATTCTTAAGTGCCAACTCTATTCCGGCACTATGCTGTACTCTGAGGATAAAGTGGTGAACAAAGTAACTTCCTTATGGAATTTATAGGCTAAAAAGAAAGGGCAGACCTTAAAGTAGTAATCGCACTGCTACAAATAATAAATTAGTTACTATGCAATATGTCGTTATATATTAAAGGGGGACTATAATGGTTCATTTTATGTGTCCACTTGACTGGTCATGCGGTGCCCAGGTATGTGGTTAAATATCTGTGGGGATGCCTGTGGTGGTCTTTCCAAAGGAGATTAGCGCTTGAATCGGCAGACTGAGTAAAGCAGATTGTCCTCCCCAATGTGGGCAGGCATCATCCAATTTGTTGAAGGCCTGAGTAGAAGAACAAAAAGGTGAAGGAAGGGAGTTTGATCTCTGCCTGACTACTTGAGCTGGGACATCAGTTTTCTCTTCTTCTTGGACTGGGGCCCACACCTTCGGTGCTCCTGGCTCTCAGCCTCCAACCTTGCCCCGGAGCCACACCGCCGGCTCTCCTGGGTCTCCAGTTTACAAACAGTAGATTATGGGGTTCTCAGCCTCCACAATCACATGGACCAGTTCCCTATAGTAAATACTTTATCTATCTGTCTATCCATCTATCTATCTGCATATATATATAGATATATATGTATATTGATATATATCCTACTGGTTCTGTTTCTATTGAGAACACAAACTAATACTAGCCTAGGGTGTCAGGAAAGCTTTCCTTGAATGAGTAGCTTGAAGCAGCCACCTAAAGTAGAATGTGAGTGACCCAGATGAAGGAGGAGGAAATGGAAAGGGAAACAGTCAAGGGAGAGGGAATTACGTGAGCAGGGCCACTTTGAAGAGCAGCTTGGCTGGGCTGTTGAGAGCCCGGAAAGTATTGGTGAGAGAGGAAACCAGAGAGGCAGGCATGGACCAGACCCTGCGGGGCGTTGTGGGCCCTTGTTAAGGACTGAGGGCTTCATCCAGAGAGCAGTGGGAAGTTGTGTAAAATCTTAAGCCATGTTTCAATGAGTTAAACGCATCTACCACGTTTGTTTGATCACTGAATCTAGGCCAGTCCGAGTTTGAAGTCTTGCCAGATGTTCTGTCTCCTGAAAAGCTCCCCTGGGCTTCTAGAAGGTGTGTGTGACTTTTCCCTCTCACAGCCTGTCTCTCTACCACCGAACCCAGTTACTGTGTGATGGATGGTGAGTGGCAAGAAGGACATCTGGGAGGCCCAGTGGACAGAGGCCTCATCAGGGGGTCAGCAGGTCTGCCCTTCCTTTGACCTCCCCAGACTCTGGTGTAAGAATGGTGGGAAAGTCCAACATCCTGTGTCTGTTTTTATACTCCACACCTGAGTCTGCCTCACCTCCCCAGGATGTTGGAGGGATAATTAAATTAAAAATATGAAGTGTGAGGTTCCCAGGTGCTGAGGGAGCAGCTGGCACAGTAAATGGGAGATGGTACCACAGGGAAGCACCCGGGGCTGCCACAGTGGAGCCCAGAGAAGCCGCCTGCCAGCCAGGGCCGCACCTACACTAACGCAGCCTCAGCCACGCTCCCAGGGCAGGGGGAACGTTGGATGGCTTTCTGGCAAAGTTAGTCAGGTTAAGTTCATAGTCAATAATCTATTTAAGTAAATATCAACTCTGTGCTGGACCCGTGAAGATGAGGAAGACAGGACCATTCCCCTGAGGCACAGTGTGGACTGGGGGCAAGCCGTATAAACCAAGAGTCAAAATTTCTCTGGAAATGTGGATATGTATGTATTATATGTATACATACACATTATATATTTTATGTATAAATATGTATTGTATTCAGCAGAATAATGGCCCTCCAAAGATGTCCACGTCCTAATCTCTGGAGCCTGGGAATATGTTGCCTCTCATAGCAAAAGGGACTTTGCAGAAGTGAACTTACGGACCTTGAAATGGAGAGATTATCCTGCATCTGTGTAGGGGGGCACCATCTAATCACATCAATCCTTAAAAGCAGAAAACTTTTCTCAGCTCCAGTCAGACAGAAAAATGGGACAAAAGGAGAAACAGGAAAGCAGGAGATGTACTGGACCTGCAGTTGCTGGCTTTGAAGATGTAAGAAGAGCATCAAGAATCAAGGAACACATTTGGCTTCTAGAAGCTGAAAAAGGGTAGGAAATAGACCCTCCCGCAGATCCTCCAGAAAGGAGCACGGCCCTGCCAACACCTGATTTTAGCCCAGGACACCTGTGGCAGACTTAAAAGCAAAATTTCTGTTATCGTAGGCTGCTGTGTATGGTAATTTGTAGTAATAGAATATTAATACTAATAGTATATGTTTTCAATTCTAATTATTTTTTAATCAGAGTTTCTTAGGTGCATATGACATAATCCACTCTAATGAGCTTATGCATAAAATAAGTGTATTATAGAAAATTGGGTAAGTCAGAGATTCTCCAGGAGAATAAGAGAAGCTAACTCTGAAAGTTTGCAGCCAGGAGCCAGCCCAGTAGCATCACAGAGGCCTCCCTTGGAGAACCCCACTTCCCACTGCTTGAAAGCCACCCCCTGAAGCTCCACGCGGCCATCCACAGAGCCAGGCGCCCTCAGCAGCAGGCTAGCCAGCGTATCTGTGCCCTGGCCCAGCCTGCCTGCTCTCAGTGTTCACTTCCTATCATGTTTCATGCAGGTGCTTATGATCCATGGAACCGAGGGCTCACACCTGCACCCCCACTGCAGAAGTGTTTTGGCTTTCTGGCAAGACTAGCAATGTATGAAAATGATAAAAATATAGGAAAGAAACTCAAATTTGATGAGGGGAAAAGATGACAGTGGAAAAATGTCCACTACAAAGTCCTTTGGTCTGTTCGTGCGCTCTACATTTGCCACAGTTGTGACTGTCAATGCTCAGCTCCATCATAGCATTACCGTTACCTTCCTGGACTCCAAATCTACCTGAGTCCACTATCCATTAGAAAATCAATCATTTCAATGCACTGTGTGTGTGCTGTGCTTTTGGACGAATGGATAAAGAACTCTGGGAGCTCCAAGGAGGAAGCAGTTGCCTCGAGACATGTGGGACCAGAGGACTTGAGGTATAAGATTTTGAGCTGACCCCTTTGAATCAATAGAGCAAGAATATTCCAGGTAGAAAGATACTATACAAATATATGAAGCTGCAGAAGAACCTGGCCCATGTGGGTATGGTGGATAGCTGGGTGAGACTGAGGACCAGAGAGCAATGGAGAACAGAACTGTCTCAGGGAGGAAAAGGCCATTGGGGCAGACTATAAAGTATAACGAAGTATGCTCTGGAGTTTAGAGTTTATTCTGTAGGCAGTGGGGAGCCATTGAAGATTATTGACATTAGGTCATTTTCGGAAAGATCATTTTGACAGTGGTGCAGCAGGCAGATTAGAAGAGAAGAAAACAAGGGTGGGAACTGCTAGTTTGGAGGTTATTATAGAAATCTAATGAGAAATGGAGGCAATGTGAACAAAAGCAGTAGCAGGAGATAGTATGGGGACAGGGTTAATTCTGGATGAATATGACTGCTAGAATGAGAAGACTCAAGACTATTATGATTTTCAAACTTGGGCAATTGAGGAGAAGCTCTTGGCATCCACTAAATTGGGTAATTTAGGGAATTAGAAAATATACAAAGAAGTTTAGGAAAAGCTAATAGTTTTGACTTATACCTGTGAATTTCAGATGACTCTAGGACATACAGATAAGATGTCTAGGAGGAAACTGGACCCAATAGCCTGGAGCTTGGGGAAGACCTGTGCAGGAGACATAGATTTAAGGTCACCCTAGGGATGACCAATGCCCTGGGCTTGGGTGAAGATGTCTCATGGAGAGTCCGGAGAGAAGAGAGGAGAAGAGGGATAAAGACCTATCACTGCACAAGTGCAACGTGGAAGGGCACTGGAAGGCACCACGGGCTCAGGGGTCCTGTGCCTCACTTCCAAAATAGACCCCAGGCCAAAGTTTTTGATTTTACACGGAACCAAAACAAAGATGAGGGGAGGTTAAGAGTTTCCAGGTGAGTGTGTGACTGTGTCTAGGACTGAAGTCTCATCTTTTGTGGACAGTATTTCCTTCCCTTGACACAAGTAGACCAAAGCTCTGACTTGACCATTGTCCCAACTCTAAGAGACATTGCCCTGTTCAGGTGGCCTGAAATACGCAACTCTGTCCCAATTATGGAAGACTGACTAGAACAAGGATTATCAATGTTTGGTCCAGCCCTCAGCATATGGGCTTTGAAGTCTTGTATAAAAGACAGTGGTCATGTAGGGGATTTGGAACGGACAATACTAGGAGACTGTGCATTTGGTGTTTGAAGCCAATAAGAACACAGTGGCCAGGTGAAAATGAAATTATCAACCCCTATTACGTACAGGCCCATAGAGAAACTGGTTAGGAAAGAGAGTGGAGCAGATGTCAGAGAGAAGCAGAGACTCCACGATCAAGCATGTGGTGGTCAAGACAGAGCCTCGGGTCTGAGAACCGCTGATCACAGTCTTCAAGTGGTGCTGCTCTGTTCAGCCGAACCCATCTTGTCTCGCAGCAGTGCAAAGACGGACTGGGAGAACACCATGGAGAGGGCTCCGTTTGCTCAACTGATGCTTCTGTGTGTGACATGCATCCCCACTACAGCTTTCCAGGTTGCCAGTTCTTACAGCAGAATCTTTTCTCTGGTTAACACAAAAATAAATGTAAAGGGCCCTGACTGGTGTAGCTCAGTGGATTGAGCATGGGCTGCGAACCAAAGGGTCGCTGGTTTGATTCCCAGTCAGGGCACATGCCTGGGTTGCAGGCCAGGTCCCCAATGGGGGCCACGTGAGAGGCAACCACACATTGATGTTTCTCTCCCTCTCTTTCTCCCTCCCTTCCCTTCTGTCTAAAAATAAGTAAATAAAATCTTTAAAAAATAATAATAACAAATAAATATAAAGAATGACCCTCACTAAAGAAACCCAAATTCCAAATTAATGAAGTCTGAATTACATAACATGGACACTGGGTTGACCTCTGTAAATAGCAATTGGCAATTTCATTTATTGGGGTCAAGGTCTAGGCAAATGCAATCAGTTATGTGAAATAGGACCTTTGTTTATCATAAAGCTGTGGTGCTTGTACACGACCAATGCACTTGAGTTTCCCAACAATGTTTGAAATGCAAAGTCTTATACTCTCCCTGCTGGGGCCCAGTCTCAGTCGCCTCTTCCTGGAATGACAGCTCCCATCAAGGCGTCGGAAGTGTCTTGGGCAGCAAGTAACTACCTCTCATAAGAGAGGATACAGAAAGTTCTCTGAAAAATTGAATTGCAACAGTTAGTGTCATTTTACGGATATTAATCCAAAATCTAAGACAAAAGCAGAGAAGAAATTCTTCCAGAATGTGGGCGATCAGGCTATGGGACTAAAAATCTCCTAGGAAGCTAACTATGAAATCATATTTTGGTAATATGCACATATTATATTCAGAGGGGATAGAGTGTGAACTATGGATATTTGAATCTATAAATATACTTAATAAATATACTTGGTCAAGTTCAGGGCCAGACTTTAAGTTCACCTCACTGAACCTGGACATGTAAATATCTTATCGCGATATCCCTGACATGTACTTGCCATGAAAGAGCTTTTGGAAAAACCCTTACTGGTATAAAAATAAGCATGCACAGTCATGCAGACTCTACTTCAAAGTGTCCATGAGGTGATGGATCTGTGTAGAACCTTGTTTGTGGTGATGGTATCACAGGTGTATGCATATGTCCAGTCTTCTCAGGAGGCATACATTAAATGTGTACAACTTTTGTATAGCAATTATTCTTCAGTTATATATACTATACATATATATACATATATATACACATGCACAAACCAAAGAAAGTTATAGAATGGTATGTATAGTATACAACCATTTGTATAAACTCTTAGAATATGAAAGCCAATTTTATATATTATTTATGACCATACATACAATAAAAGTTTTTTTTTAATGTGTGAGAATGATAAACACTGAATTTAAGGTGTAGGTTACTTCTAAGAAAGAAAGAAGAGAAATGAGATTGGGAGGAGTACCCAGTGGATTTTAACTATATCTTTAACATTTTCTTTAAAAGAAAGTCTATTGTGGATAAAGAAAAAAAAGGTGTCTGTGTGTCTGAGTATGAATTTCACACGCATGCAGTGGCCCGCGGATGTTCTTCAATGTCAGAGCTGAAACCTTAAACTCTGCGTGCAGGCAGAGAGAGAACACCTCGTATTTGCATCTCACCTTGCACTTTTTCAAGCATGTTCATTGCCTCACAAGTAAAATAGGTGCGTTCAGCTCGTGTCCTTACCCAATTTGACAGATGAAGTACAAAAATGGAAAATGGAAACACAAAGGCGTAGAGCTGAATTTCTCTAGGTTCACAGCAGTCTTTAATTGGTTGCCAATAATCATAAACCACTTCCTTCCCTCACACAGTCTTCATTATTCATGGGCCCTTAGCGCGCACGATGCACAACAGGCCCATCTCATTCTGAAATCCGATGAAAGAATGTCCCCAGACAGCGATTGTAACGCTGGGGACAAAATCCTGATTGGAAGCTGGCGTTGACTCTTTTCCAGTACCACTGCAAGAACTTAAGTATTCTTGAAAGTCAAGTAGTCTCTTAAAATATAAGTGTGTGTTGTGAAAGAAATTGTTATAAATGGAGATCAGGTGAACTGTTTCTAAGTGGAATGAGACCAAGACCTTCTTTTCTAGTTTGGAAAACCTGTCTTTATTGAGTGCCCACTGTCTACCCCACAGCACTGGGCTAGATATCATAGAAGGGAGTGTGAGGGAGGAATTCAAAGTAAAATCAGCCAGGCCCTGGGGGGCTATTCAAACAAAAGAAAAGTCAGTGAGTAACTGGGAAACCACTGCAGTTGCCAAGAGGGGAGGAGGGAGGAAGGAGTAGGCTGGGGGCCTGCGCGGGGAGCGCAGGAAAACCACAGGGGTGGGGAGAGGCCAAGTGGCAAGCAGGAAGGGCTGGGGCTGGACCCTGGGGCAGAGCCAGGAGACACACCGCACACTGGTAAAAGTGACTGTCGGGGCATTTCCTCCATCAGAGCAGAGTCCTCTGCCAAGCAGGCATAAACAAGATCTCCATTACCAACAGAGACCAAAGCCACAGACCTGAGCCCCAGTAAGACAGTTCTTTGAAGGAGAACAATGCTGTACCCCCACCTTTGCCAATTATGGTGGGAAGGGGGCTCTGAGTCCCCTGAGCTGAGCTGACGGAGGCGAGCCTGGGTGGAAGGCAAAGCACTTTGGTGGGAGAGATGGCTCTCTATTAAGCAAGGCTGAGCAGAAGCTGTGAAGAAAGAGCTCTAGGCAAACTGTGGTCCAGAAACAGCAGCAGTATTCCCTGGGAAAGTGTTAAAATGCAAATTCTCAGGCCTCTCCTCAGACCAACTGATTCAGAAATTCTAGGGGTGAAGCCAGCAGTCTGTTTTACGAGCCCTCTGGGTGACGCCAATGCACTCTGAAGTCTGAGAGTCACCGCCCTACGTCATCCCGTACTGAAGGCTGGTCAGTCCCGGGTCTGGGAAAGAATCAGCATAGGCTAGCACAGGGAAGATTTGGTGCTCTGTGGCCATAATGCTCCAGGAAACCAGCATGAGATGATGGTGAAAAGACAAACCTGCACCCCTCCCCTGCCCCACACACACCCTGTAACCAGAATAGTCCAAGGGCACCTCAGGAACTAATAGGCTGTCCACTGGAAGATGCCAGGTTTGGGGTTTTGCATAGTTTTCAGAAAGCATCCTTAAGAGACCCCTTCTGAGATCAATTCCAGAGGTTCTGAGGACCAAATAGATAAAACATGTGCTCACTGGATCTTCCTCCATATTACCCTGCTAATCTGTAACCCCGGATTTATGCAACCAGTGAGTTTTGCTGCTTCTTTACACAAACCAATTCTGTCTTGGTTGTAGAGATCATACAACAGAAAGACTTGAGTGGAAGACACATTCTCCCTCACCTCAGTTGAGCCTTAAATGCCATGTACTCATTCATTCATTCAACAAATGTTTGAAGTGCTTAGAATGTACCCAGCAATTAATTATCTCTTTTTCCCATTCCTAGTCGGTTCTATGTAAAATTCACCATATCAACATAATTTGCTTATTTATCCAACAGGCCTCTGAAGCGGCTGTAACCCACCAATCCTTGACTCAGACCCAAAGCAGTGTTTGGGTATGATTTCTTTTTTTAATTTACAGAAGGGGAGCTCAGCAAGTAGCCAGCATGTCTGTGACCCTTATTCTAAGCTGTCTTCATCCAGAGATAACATTCAAGAAAGCGGGTCGAACAGACAAATCACCGGAATAAAGTACAGGTGCCGGGAGGGAGGTGTGTCTAGTGTGCCGGTGGAGCACGAAGAAGAGAGGGACTCCTTACGCTTATGAGGTTTTTGCTTTTTAATTTCATAGAGGAGGAACATGTACATTATTCAGAAACCCTGCTGATTCCCTGAAGGTCCAAACATACTGTTGACCTTCATTCTCGGCAGAAGACTTCACAGCAGTAAGCATGGCCATCAGACGTGAATTTTCTCCTCCCCAATGTCCCTCCACGTCCCCACCCTATGCTCTTTCTCCCCGTCTGCGGTTAATGCCACACCTTCCCACCTCCCCTGCAACCGCACCGTCAGCTCTGTAGCCTCGCTCTCACACACTGCATCTTTCTTGGCTCTGCTCCCTGAACCAATGAAAGTATTCCTACTTCCCGTGTCCTGATATATCCCTCAGCCCTCCTGATTTCCCAGGAAAATACTACTACCTTTCTCTCATTTCCTTCATTGTCAAACTTCTTTGAGTATCATCTTCTTTCCTATTTTTCTCATTCTCTCATCAGGCCTTTAAAAAATAACATCTAATATCTTCCTATCTGCCAGCATTGTTCTAAGTGCTTGCATGTTGTGTACTAACTCACGTCACCCTCATAATGGTATTGTGCACTACACACTCATCAACATCCTCATTCCTCAGTAGAGGAAGCTAAGCACAGAGTGGTTAAGCCATTACCCTGCTATCACACAGCTGGCAAGTGGAAAAGCTGGGGTTCTGACCAAAGCATTCTGAGTCTTAATCATTAGAACAGCTGCAGAAGACATGTTCAGGAAGCCTGTCCAACCCATGCTCCTTTCTTTAAAATTGTCAACCTGCCCACACTGATTGGACCTGCCATGGACAGGTCTAGTAATGTACTGGGCTCAGCCAATCAGATTCTCCGTGTGAAAAACAAAGGGAGGGGCTCTGGTTCCTGACTTTCTCGTTCCAATCCTACTGTGTCCTATTCTTGCAAATCTATTAGATTGTCTGTAATAGCCTTATAATAACTGGCTGCCCTTCTTAGTTGAGTGGTTTCTATCCCTGTAATCCAATAATGCCTGTTTAAATCACATCCTCACAACAGCCCAGAAGCTGATCTTTTAAAGATTGCTAATCATATCTTAAAAATTGACTCCAGTGTCCTCTTTGTTCTGTTCCACATTTGGCAGTATGCCACCAGGTGCCTGCCCCGCACCCTCATGTGCTGCTCTCCTCTGTGCCTGTATGTGCCCCCCACCCCTGCCTGACATTCCCTCCACTCCTTTCCTACTAGGCTGTCGACGTCTCATCTTCCGTGGCCTGGCTCAGACATCTCTTCTAAGAGAAGCTTCCATGATTCCTTAAGGCTGAAAATGCCCCTCCTCTGCGCTCCCCTAGTCCCCTCTGCAAATGTATGTCATTGTACTCCCATACAAAACAGATGTAATTGGATATTACATACTCCTGAGTAAAAATAGCAAACTACAGAATAAGATGGATAGTATGACCCCTTTTATGTAAAGTTCTATCTGTCATGTTAACAAACATAAGCAGCTCCTGTCACTCACTTGCCTAAAGCCTCCCGTGAATTTCCAATCATACTGAGCGACCAGCACAAAGGCCAGACCCGGCGTCTGGGGCGCTGCAGAATGACCCACCCAACCTCTCTGTTCCCACCTCTCTTTCCTTCTGCCTCACGCATGACGTCCACACTGCACTGTTTTCCTTTTCTTAAAAACACCTCGTTTGTTCCTGCCGTACAAATCATCTGTGCCCCAGTTGGCTTTGCCTGGAATGCCCTGTCCCCAAATCTTTGTCTGACTGGCTTTGCCTTGTCATTGCACACGCAGCTCCAGACCCCAACGACGCAGTTCACATGGACTGCTCCCCGGTTACTCTCTGTCACATCACTTCATTCTCTTCTGAAAGTCACTTCTCCATTTATGGGGCTTGTGTGGGTCTATCACCTGGAATCAGCCAAAACTCAGGGTTTAGGATGCTGTCCTCTAGAAGCCAAACCTGCCTGAGACTTCTGACACCAACCCCAAGTTCGGGAATTTTCCCAACCCACCCTCAGTCTCAATATTTGTCTAGAAAGACACGTAGAACTCACTGGAGGCTGTTCTACTCAGGGTCCCATGTTACAGGGAAATGATATGGATTAGAACCTGCAAAGGAAGGGACTGGGTGGAGTGCAGAGGCGGAGCTCCTGGCCGTCCGTCACACTCACGTCGCCTCCTCCTGACCATGATGCGTGACCTTACACACAGAGAGTTGCCAACCAGGAAGACTTACCCAAGCCTCAGTATCTAGAGCTTGTGCTGGATCTTCATTATGTTAGCAGAATTGATTGAATTATTGCCCACATAGCTGATCTCAACCTAGAGCTACCCTCTCCTCCAGGGGTGGGGCTTACATCATGCAGCCCAATTGGTCTACCATGAGCCATCTCCTTTGAATAAACTCATCGGCACCAGTAGGCACCATGAACAAAGACACTCTTATCCCTCAGGGAATAACAAGGGTTTAGAGGTTAGATTGCCTCCCAGAAGCAGACAGAGGACAAACCCCTTATTGGACTTGGCCAAATTTCTTACTGCACATTTCCCATCTCTCTACTCTCTACTAGAACATAAACTTCTGGGTTTCAGAAAATAGACAGTCTGTCTTGTTCTCCACTGTGACCCCAGCAGCACAAACGAGGCCATGTAAATTTTTATACAGAGTGTAACACTACTCATTCATTTCTACCTAGTGTATAACACTACTAATTCACAGCCAGGGTGTTTGCTCGATGCTGGGAATGTAGAGATGAGTGAGACAGATGAGCTTCCTCCTCCCAGGAGATAGACAATAGACAAATAAGTAAGCACTATGTCACAGAGTGTGATCAATGCTACGAAGGAAGTAAGCAGGTGATGTGGACGACTCGGGGCATAAGGGCGGTCAGGAAAGACATCTCCAAGAAATGAGAAGGGAGCCTCTCAGAGAAAGACCCAAGGGCAGAGCAAATTCCAGGTTCAGAGTCAGCAGACGCAAAGGCTGCAAAGAGAGACAGAGCTTCACATGCCCAAGGACCAGCAATGAGACCTTTGCGGCAGTTCTTACAGAGGAGGGAGTAGTCGTGACTAGATTGGGATAACAGGGGGCCAGAGGCCAGATCAGAAGGGCTTTGGAGGCCATCCAAGGCATTTGGATTTTGTTCTAAGTGTGATGGGAAATCAAACAGCAGTATTTAAGCAGAGCAAGAATCTGATCTGGTTTATGCTTTTAAAAGTTCCCTTTCATGGATGCATAAAACATAAATCATGGGGAGGAGGGGGCAAGAAGGGGAGAAGGGAGGCAAGTTCAAAGCTTTTGCACCAGACTAGGTAAGAGGCAGTGACAGCTTGAGCTGCAGGATTATGGTGAGAGATGGTCCGATTGGAGATATATGTTGGTGATGAGCCTGCTAGAACTTGCTGATGGATTAGATATGGAAATGAGCAAAAAGGAGGAGTCAAGGATGACTCAGGGTTTCTGATACAAGCAACTAGGTGGATGATAATGCCTTTTCGTGAGTCGTGGACACAGGAGGAGGAACAGGGCCAGCTGGCAGGGGTTACAGCAGGGAATTAAGAGTTTTGTTTTAGATATGCTGAATTCAAGATGCCAATGAGATATTCTGATGGAGATGTCAGGTTGGCAGTTGGATATAAGAACTCGGGGCTCTATAGGAATGGCTCTGGGATGGAGACAATTGTAGACATTAAATTTATGCCATGAGAGTGCACAGATGAAGGGAAAAGAATAGAAGAGATGGATGAGAAGGGAAAGGAAAAGAAGGGAAGGAAAAGAATGGGAAGGGAAGAGGACCAAAGGGACCCCATAGCCAGGTCCTCAGGTGTGTCAGCACTTGGAGGTCCTGACTGAAAGGATCAGCCAGCAAAATTGCATGAAAAGCAGAGGCTGGTGGTATAAAAAAAATACAAGGGAGTATGATGTTATAAAAAAAAGAAAGAAGAGTGTTTCATGAAGGAGGAAGGGTCAAATGTTCCAAACATAACCAAAAGACCAAGATAAGAGCAGAAAACAACACACCATGTTTAGGATAATAGATATTGACGAGTAATTTTGGCAAAGCCGTGCTATGAGCCAGATTGGAGCGAACTGAATAGGAATTCATAGATGACGAAGTGGAAACAGTATGTGTAGATAATACTTTGGAGAAGTTTTACTATAAATGAGGCTATAGGTAAAAGAGAAATGTGGCATCAGCTGAAGCTTTACTAAAGATGGGGACTTGTACAGCACATTTAAATGAATATTAAGGGGGAGAGCTGCCAGGATGCAGGACCAAGGAGTCATGAAGAAGGAAAATCCTCTAGAAGAGCAAAGGGGAGGCACTGACCTTTGCTTAGAGACTCTGCGTCCCAGGAGGAGGAAAGATGGAGACAACGGTACACGTACAGGTACACATATAGACCTGGTGGTTGGGAGAAAGTTTCCATTGAAGGGTGCTGAGAGATCATCCCTGGGATGGAGAGTGAAGGAGGGGAAGGGGATGAGGGAGGAGCAAGCATGAAGCTCTGGCTTACGTCTTCTCCCATTCTCTCTCCACGCCCAGTATAGCAGCACTAGTTCAGGCCCAAATTATCTTCATCTATACAACCTCAATGGACTCTTAGAAGATCTCCCACACCCAGCACCCCCTTAAGCCTCTCTACCCTTTATCCACCCAACCTTTGGAGGGGCCCCCCAAACCACAAATCCATGGTGTATGGAAACTTCTGATGGGCTTCCCTGTGTTTATAAATGCTCTAACAACTCCTCATCTGGGCGTGCCAAGTTCTCCATTTTCTGGTCCAACCTACCTTTGCATGCTTCCACCCTGTCAATACATCTTTGCCTCTATCTGTCCCTGAACCAGCACCACTGCAGCCCATGTATTGCTCTCCCCAAATGCTGTGACATCTCTCACTTTTATGTCTTTGTTCAAGCTCTTTTTCCTACCTGGCATGCCCCTTCTGTTTTTGCAGAAGTCCCACACATTTTTCAAAATCCAACACAAATGCTACCTATTTCAAGAAACTTACCAGATCGTTCATTAAAATTAATTTATCTTCCCATAGTTCCTTATTCCTTTAAATCGTATTATAAAAGATCAAAGTCTGGTTCATATGATAAGCATGTATTTATGCGTGCATATTTGGCTACTTGTGCGCTTGCCTCCATCTTTAAGGAAGGAAGAAACAAAGCAAAGGAGGGACCACAGGGAGGGACAGGATAAAAGAGGAGGGTGAACACCTTTCTGGGCCTCTGCTGGTGCACAGAACAATCCTGAATAAAGGTGCTCAACAGTGCTTCCCACCACTAGCCGACCCCCCTGCAAGCCCCACCCAGCTCCTCCTCATTGCCTTACTGCAAGCATCCTTGGCTGGCAGACCCCCTTCCCTCCCCTCTGCTCCCTCTCCCTCTTTTCTTCCCCCTATGCCTCCATCTTAGATGCCCAGTAATTTAATCAAATCCTAAGAAGCAGTCCAGTCCCTGAAAAGAGCAATGGGGAGGGACTTGAGAGAAATACGGCAGAGAGATGAAAACGTAGTGTTGAAAAATCCATGCTAAAGGAAGCTCGTGCCTCTCCCACCGCCCCCCGCCCCTACTCCCTTCCCTGTATCCCATCTGATAAAATTCTGGCAGAGGCCTTGCTTTCCAGGCACACACAGAGACCTTGGGAGGCCGGGCCAAGCCTGTCTGGGGTGACAGAGGAATCATTGGTAAGCTGTGAGCGTCCACGTGTGTGCAGGAAGAGAGTGGCACTTTGCTTCTGGGGATCAAGTAAGAGGTGTGGGAGAGATGACTTCTCCTCTTATGAAGATCTGCCCCCCTGCCACCGTCCCTCTCTGTTCCTGATGCAGTCAGGCCTGGCCAGGCACTGCCCTCCGCAGTCTCACAGGCCCCCTGTGGTTTCTGACCTGCTCCCTTTAGGAATCCTGAAAGGCAGGGCACGACCCTGGGCCAGGGTGAGTGGCTGGCCTCGCTCCACTTCATTGAGCACTGTTTGCTCTGAGCCTGGGGCGGAAGAGTTGAGGCGGCCGAGCTCCAGTGGCCTGGAAAAGCCGGATCTCGCTCCCAACCCTGGTCTCTCTCACTCCCCTCGAAAAGCACTGCAGAGCTGCAGCCTGATTAATGCTGTGAGTTGATATACAGGAGATGGGCCTGCGATTCCCGGCAAGCGCCTCTGCGCCCGGGTGGAGAGCAGGCTCCGGCCGCTCGACTGCGACCCCTGGCGGCCCTCGGAGAAACTCTCCTCAGAGCTTCAAAAGCAAATGGGCCACGCTGGACTGGATGCAAAGGAAGGTTTTTAAATGAAACTGGGGTGAGAAATAGGCAGCCCCCAGATGGTGCAGGGTGGGAAATAGTGTGGAGAATGAAAGGAAAGCCAATTTTGCTTACTTGTAATCTCAACAAGAAGGAAGAGAACAATCTGTTGGGGAGAGGGGGGGCTTTGGAGGGGAGCAGGTGGAAATGTGAAAATCTGTTTATAGTTGGAATGGAATCTGTTTAATATGATGCTTACACAAAATAAGACTTAGAAGTCTTCCCCTACTCTGAACTCTGCTTCCTTTATCTTCATTTTAATTAGCAGTGGGCTCTGGTCCTATTTTCTCTTTCATACTCCCAAACCAGCTGCATTTTAGAAGAGGCATCTATTCAGGGAACCGAAATATACTTTGGCTTCCTCCAGTGCCTCCCATGAGCCTTCCATGAGCCTTCCATGAGCCTTCACAAGAGCCAATGTAAGACAGAAGTTGAGTCTGGACACCTGAGACACACTGTAAATCCTTAATGTGAATCCAACATCTGTCACTCACTAGCTGGGTGACCTTGAGCAATCTGCTGAACCTCTCTGAACCTCTGTTTCTCTGCCTAGAAAACAAGTATAAGCAAAATGCACCCCCAGGATTATGGAGATAAGGAGGCATGGGTGCAGTGGTGCTCCTGCCCTGGACTCTACCTCCAGAACAGGGAAGCTTTCTAATGTGAGTTCTGCGTCCCCTGGGAGGACCCTTTGGGGCATGAGTGTGATACCCTCGGTTCCAGAATAGACCAAGTGCCTGTGATGAGTCCTCCATCACTTTCCCTGCCTCCTTCCATTTCTTTTCCATCAGTTCACACAGCCCTCTAGCCATCTCAGAACATGCAAGCAGACCAGGCAACATCCACGAAATGATATGTGGATGTAGGTGTGTTTGATATGCAAGGAGCTTCTTGGCATGGAGCCAATCCTAGGTTGGGGTGGAGCCTGGTGCCTTCAGTCAGTTCTTGAAGGCTGAGGATCAATGTCCTCCTTGGCGTCAGCATGTCATCGTTCAATGCTTTCGATATGTGAGGGTCTCCTCTAGGGGCTCGCCCAAGGAAGAGGTTCTCTAGGAGGTCCCTGCCCCTAAGGAACTGGTCTAGTTGGAAAGATGTGACATACACATGAGGAAAATGAAATAATAAATAATAAATGGCATGGTAGAGGGTCACATGAGGAGCTCACCAAGCACTATAGGAAATCAGAGGACAGAAAACTGATTTAAGAGATACTTTCTCAAAGTCATGTGGGCTTATGAGCCCCAAGAGCTACTACAGTGGTCATGGTACTTTGATGAAGTGGGAGAGCCCTTCTCTCTAATTCAGAATGTCCCGCTATGAGGGTGCATCACAGGATGCGCCATCCACGGTGGGAAAGAACACGTGCAGAAAATTCAGCTCCTCAGAGAGGCTCCTGAAGATGCCGGCCCTTCTTTGACCCCAGGCTCATTTCAGGACACAACCGTCTTCCAAAGACTCCACCTCTGAGAGTGTGTCCACTTCAGGCCCATCTTCTGCAGGACAAAACTGAGTTGCAACTAAATTTCTGAAGACGAGCAAGAGGAAAGAAGATGGGGACCTGGGTACTCATGATTTCTTTATCCATTTATTCACCAATTCACAAGCATAACCATCCATTCATCCGTTCAGTCCTTCATTCATTCACCACATATACTTAGCAATTGTGGGGTGCTCGGCACTGTGCTTTGAGGGGTTCAGCATCATGATTCTACATCACCTACCCGACGCTAAAGCATCACCTCTTCTGTCCCACCCCATCTGAGGCGCCAGGTGTACTGTGAGATTCATGCAGCTCCTTCCATTTTAGTATCAGGGCCCTGGTAGATGCACGTGCCAACACTCTGGTCAGCAAACTCTCTCATATTGAATCTAATCACTTAAATGTTATAGATCCACCCACCCACTTGCTGATGAAACGAAGAACAGGACTCCATGTACTAGCACTTTAGGATCAGATACAAATATGTCAAGCCTTTGTCCCACACTAGATCGCTGATGACTGGCATAGGGGCTGGCTCTGGCCTGTCCCTCGCAAATGCCCACCCCTGGGGTGTTCACCTCTATTCATTCCAGTAGCCTTTTCTCCTTGCCTGCTACCTTTCACTCCTACTCTCTGCCTTCATGGGATTTGTGACAGTCTGTGCTCTTTAAAATACTTTCTGGAGTGTGTTTGCTTGTCCTGAGTGGTGGCAGAGCGCTGTATAATTATCTCCCAATTCATCAGGCTCCTTAACAGGCAAATGTCTTTTTTTCCCCAATAACTTTCTCCGGCTGCGGCACCAATAGGCCTTGTTGCTACGGAAACCAGGACGTTTCTCTCTCTCTATTTTAATGGTACGTTGAAGGCTCCGCGTGTATGTGCATGAACACATATGGTGGCTGCTCTCTTCTCCAGCTCTTTTTTTCCTTTCCTGCCTCTGCTGACCTGCCTGATATTTTCCCAGCATCACATGTTCCAGAATGTTCCCCCCTCATCCTCAGCCCCTGCTTGTCCCCTTCCTGCCATTGGCTGTGCCTCCACATCCCCCTACCCTTCCATCTGGTGTTCTCAGCTGTTTAAAAAGAAATACCAGTTGGCTGCATGAAATCTAAGGGGAAGAGGGAAATAAAGTGTAATTGTAGAAACAGGGCTTTGCAAATGTCTTGGACCACCCAGGTGTTTCCAGCTGGGTAACTGGTGGCCTTACTCGGGCCATCCTCCTAGAGTGTGGAGCTTCTTCGCGGGAGGGAGGGAGGGAGGGGCTGAGAGTGCAGGTCTCAGCGCGGGAGCAGAGGAGGGAGAGCACAGCCCAGGGGCATCATCTGCCGCTCCAGAGCAGAGTCACACTTCCCACCACCCCAGTCACTGGGTTTGGTTCGGGGACTGGTGGGGAGGGGCGGTGTCAGAATGAGGGGCTCGGCTCTGGAGTCAGAAGTTTGAGCCTCGGGCTGCCATTTCCTGGCTGTGACCTTGGGTAAATGACTAACTCTCTTTAAGGCTCAATTTCCTCATCCTTAAAAGGAGCATCATAGTAAAGTTGTTTTTGACAAGTAAATAAGTCATGAATATTTATTCATGTAACGCCCCACATACAGTCCATACGCAGTAAACATCTGTGGCCACTGTTGTCCTTATCGTTATTATTACCATTGTCAGGATTATCGGAGGATGATGATAACAGGCAGGGCGACCACTGAGGCAGCAAGGCCTCCCAGAGGAGGGACCAGCCTGAGCCTTTTCTAGGTGGGAAAAAGGGAAAGAACATTCTAGTCCAAGAGACCAGTACATGCAAAGGCATGAGATGTGGACAGGAAACTGCTTCTGTGTGGCTGCGGTGCCAGATACATGTACAGGGCAGGGAGGCATGGACTTGGCCTGAACTGTGAGGACACTTGCTCAGGCCAAGTCCACTTTGGCCCCATCCTTTCCAAGCATTCCAGGCCACACAGAGCTGTGCATCAGGACATCAGATGCAACGTGTCCTAGCCCTGTCCTGGAATGGGGCACCAACGCAGTGGCAGGAGTAGATGAGAAGCTTTCTGAAGTCTCTTCTAGGTCTTAACAACATGACTGCATAAGGAATTTAAAGGGCGGTTGGCTGGCACTGGAGGTGGAGCAAGAATGAATGCATTTGTGTGTGTAAAGAATAGGGCCAAGGTGGGAGCTGCAGCAGAATGTGGGACCAAGGTGGGAGCTGCTGCTCCATCTGGAGCAGAATGTGCAGGCAGAGAGACCGGGCGTGGTTTGGTAATCATGCTGGTGATGGGAAGGAAGGAGACAGGTCAGTGAAAACTCAGAGGCGAATTCTATTGTGCTTGCAGGCTGGAAAAACGCAAGTCAAGAATAAGATTGGATGTTCTGGGTTTGGCCTTATTAAAAAGGAAACAGCAGAACTGCTCGATCTGCCTTGGGTCACACGGCACATCCACCCTCCGCTTCAACACTGAGCAAGCATTCTTGAACTTTGCAATCTAAAATTATGCCAAATGTTTCTTTTAGCTTCGGCTTAAAAATAAGAGAATGGTATCTCTGAAAGTGTGTCAGCCTGGATTTCCAGAATCAAAAAGAGATCAGGGCCGACCAAAGGCAATAAGGCGGGGAGCCAAACTGCTGCTCCCTCGTCGCAGGGTCATGTTTTGGGGTGTCCGTTTGTTCTTAAGAACTCATAGGAAAAGAAGACATTTACCCTCATTGACTGCCTTGTATTCTGCATGTTATCTGGATTTTAATTCTGTAACTAGAAAAAACCAGGTATGTCCACATTTTCTAACTGGGTTTGATGAAGCTTCACAAGATACCCAGTTAACTCTTGAACATCTTAGCAGTCACAAAAGTCTGCATTTAGTTTTGACTCTCCAAACACTTACCTTAGCCTACTATTCACCAGAAAACATAACCAGTTGATTAATACAGATTTGGTATGCTCCATGTATTATATACTGTATCCTTACAATAAAGGAAGCTAAGAAAAGGAAATGTGATTCAGAAAATCATAAGAGAAAACACATTTACGGTACTGTACTGTATTCATCGATACCCTGAGTTTACATTGTCTGTTCACAAGATGAAAAAATCCCACACATAAGTGGGTCCACCCAGTTCAAACCAGTGTCATTCAAGGGTGAACTCTGTAAGTTAAAATATTTTTACAAGTAAGGAAAGTGTAGAGAGAAATGGGAAAACAAATAGGCCTTAGTCTGTGCAAGGCAGCAGATGAAGCTCTCTGTTTGTATTAACCCCTTTGGGCCTCGCGACACCCAGATGAGATTAATACTCCTATGGTCTTTTACACACTAGGAAACTGAAGTTACGATCAGTTGAAAAACTTGCCAGAGGTCATCCATCGAATCAGTGCTGGGTGAGCAGGCAGGCCCACGTTTGCCCGATTTCAAAGCCTCAGAGACCTGTACCATTTACACTGGTGAATAGGAGGATGAGGAGACAGCTCATCAGTCCATGACAGAGTCGACCCTCAGACACGAAATCACACAAGTTCACCCTTTTATCCCCGGGACCCTTCCCCAGAATCTGGTTCGTTGCTGAGTCATTTTATCCCAACCCTCATCCTCCAGATCTTCTCGGGCTCCAACACTCCACTTCCCTCTCTCTCTGGCTCATCGGAACCCCAGTTCGTACACTTACAGGTCTGAACCCCAGTTCATACACTTACAGGTCTGAACCCCAGCTGTTAAAAGTAGGTAAAACGACTTAACTGATCAAAAATGTGAAACTCGTTTACAGAACAAAGTGACTGATTGATGAATTCTAAAACACATCGAGAAAAGAGAGATGGTTTCGGTCCAGTGAGAGTTTTTCTTTTTCTAACAGCTCTATTGATATATAATGGACACACAGCAAACTGCCTGTATTTAAGGTGCACAATTGGATAGGTTTGGGCACATAGACGCGTGTGAATCAGCCCTCACACAGGGTAATAAATGTATCTGTCATGCCCAAAAGTTTCTTCCTGGGGGGCCAGTGAGTGTCTGATTCCCTCAAAGTGGGCCAGAACCTAACCGAGGTGACTTTGTGGATAAAATGGCTCAGCTAACCACGAAAGAGCTCGATGACATTTTTCTGAACTGAATGTAGTGTTACAAGCAAGTGATTTTTAAACCTGTTCGCAATTCTGAAAATAGGCTGTGGAGCTATTTGTAAACACAAATCATGTGGGGGTGACGACCTCCAGAAAACACATAATGCCCACAATAGCATGTTCTCCACAGGTCCTGGTTAGGAAAACACGCATGTGTTTAACATGGACAACTTATCCATGGGAAAATGCCACAGAAATGAGCTGGTCATCCAGCCCCACAATCCTCACCAGCAGATGCACCGCTCACATTCCATGGGGCTGAAAGGATAGTGCCAAGGAGGCTCCCCATTTGGACACTGTAAAGATAGCCAAAATTTGGGGTTTGGGGAAAATTAAATTCAAGATTACAGATAGACCCATTACTAGACTCTCTGTCCCTCAAGGACAGGAGGCGTGCTCATTCCATTTGGTGTCCCTGGTCCCTATATTTCCAAGCACAGCTCTGAAAGTGTTTGTTGGAAAGAAATGCTGACTCATTCATTGGAATACTTATGCAAAAAGAAATGCTCTCTGGCTTCGCATACCAATGGGAATCTCCTTTGGCTACTCAAGGAAATGTCACCACTCTAGAGGTGAGCTGGCAAAGACCCTGCTTGGGAAAAATGCTCTCACTAGGATCTCTTGGTAGTCTGTGGACTTCATGCACTGAGCACCTACTGCATACCAGACACTGTGCAAGGTTATGCTTCGGTTGGGGAGATGGCCAAGCATGCAGGCAGGGCGACAAGGACGATTCAAGGGGAAGAACCCACAGCACAATGGCACACAGACAGAGCATCTAATCTATTTGGGGGAGTCAAGGAACGTCTCCCAGAGTCTCTGGCCTCCAAGCCTCATCCCAGCTACGTCATCTATAATGATGGCCCACTTCAGAGACTAATAACCGATCTTGGGAAAACCAGCCTTATCCTGGAGTGAAATAACATGTTAAATGTGTGCCTGGTGAACAGCAGCGAGGGCCACGGCAATGTGAGCCGCCATGGTGCCTAAAGATGGATGGAGAGTTAGGGTTTCTCAGTAAAATATTTCTGTGTCTAGTTCTTGCTTTTTTATCAGAGTGCTAACATCTGTCTTAAAATATGTCAGAGAATGTTTTGTGGGGAGGTAAGAAGATAACAGAATGGAGAAGGTAGGGAGAGAGAATAAAGGGTAAAATGGTGTGCAGAAAGCAGAGAAGGCAAGCTTGAGAGAGGCGGGGAAGGGGGAGCCAGAAAATGCTGAAAACTGAAGAATAAAAAACTCAGCAGGGAATTAAAGAGACAACAAATAAAAAAGGAAGGTGCTACAACACGGAACACGTATTAATGGAGAAAGAAGACCAGCAACAGGGGAGTTGAGGGAGTGAGTAAGCAGAGGATGGAGGATTCAGCGCCCAAGCAGCCTGGCCCCCTGGGCTGCAGAGGGAACCATCTACTTACTGCCTCTCCGTGCGGACTGGAGCTCGGAGGACCGGAGAGGACTCTTGCAGATGTGGGAAAGCATCGGTGCAGTGCAGTCTGAGTCGGTGCCCCCCGCCCCCACCATCTGATCGTCTCTGGGGGAAGTTACAGACAACCACTTGTGTGACAAGGGCCTCTGTTAGCCGTGTTCTTAGTGACATTCTTCACTGTCCTTCACCAATTTTCAGAGTGTCCTCTGGCATTTAAGACCAGATGGCCAAGAAAGGACAAGGGCTTCCAGAAGTCTTCAGGGGCTGGCCCTTGACACTGCAGTGCAATCTCTGTCCCCAGAAGTTTGGCCTCCTTGATTCAGGCCAATCTCCAGGACAAGTGCCTAGTGAGGATTTTTCAAGTGTCCCCATGATAGCAGGATGTCCTGGCTTTACCATATGATATCCTCCAGCTATTCAGGTCTTAAAACAGCAAATGTTCCCCTTAAGAATCTGTTTCTTTCTTTTCTTTTTTTCCATTTACTATTCCTTAGTTTGTTTTTGGTTAGAAGACATGAAAGGCGTTCCCTGAGTTATGGTGACATTTATGTGAGCATGCTTGCGTCGATACAGACATCATGCCCACCCCGGTGCAGTTTGCATCCCTAAGTCATCAGTACAGACAAGAAGCTAACAGCAAGAACTGAATGATATGGATGCGTTTGAACAGAGAGCTAATATGGCCAATGCAATTAAAACCGAGGATGCTAGTAGAATTAACTGAATTTACCAGCTATTATGAGGTCATTGCTGATCAAATCCAAGAGTCTCACAGGATAACTCAAGGGCTTTAATTCCCCCTCATTCCACCTCCAGGGAGGATGGTAAATATCAAAGATAATCTTACATTCTCAAGGTCACATGAAGTTGGTCAGGAATTGGTGCTCTCGGTGGACAGAGCAAAGGAGTTTCCATTTCTGTCACTCACTCCAGCATATCCCTTACTTCTGCCTTTTGCCAAGGGTAATTAAGACAATACCTGGGGCTGCCTTCTCTCTATGTTTGTCTACCTTTTGCAAGGCCAGATGATCCAGGGAACCTAAAAGGAAAGACAGCAACCCCAACTGAAGTAAGCCCAGAATAGCCTAGATAGACAGAGATGAGCCAGGATAAATCCAGGCTGACCTCCACCATAAAGTCTTAATAGGGTGCTGCTCTTTCTGGTGCTTCAATAGTGTCTTGAAATATATTTTCTTCTTGGGGGAGGTGGAGTTGATTTTAACTCATGGGGTCATGGTAACTCCAGCTTTACCTGTTGGATTAACTTCCTTTGTCTTATTCCTGTTTGCTCAGCAATAATATATGAGAGGCCAGGACCAGCAGATCAGGATACAGAGCTCCAAGTTTCCTTCAACTCTAAGAATGTATAACTGGGGAGGAGAGACACTTAATCTCCTCCCTGGGTTTCTGGGAACCATTAAATATCGAGTCAAACCAAGGAGTAAAAGGCATTAACTCAGAGAAAAACAAGACATGAATTAAAACCTAAATGCTATTGTCACAGCACGATTAAAGTTTATTTTTAATTAATAGTTTATAGAGTACCTACTAGATATTTTTTTGTTTATTGAGGGTTTGCTATATCCTTTATGTATATTAGTTAGTATTTACTAAAAATCTACAAGATAAGTATTGTCATACTCAATTTACAGGTAAGGAAACTGAGGAATGGGAATTTAAATAGACTGTTCAAAGTTGTACAACTAGTAGGCAACTGAGCTGGCTAAGTACGACTTCTGAGCCTATGACATGTCACACTAAGTGATGTGGCTGAGCCTGTCACCTAGGTCCAGGAGCATCACTCCCACGGCCCTGTATAGCTGCACACGTTTCTGACTCTCACTGGGGCGATGTCTCCCAGTCAGGTCACACTGACTGGCCACATGAGACATGATTGGGAATAATTGTGACATGACATGGCCTGGAATGACAAGAAGATAGGGCTTGAGTGCACAGAAACCCTTCAGGGTCTGAGTTCAAGGGAAGGAGACGTGGTCATCTTAATAATGTCTAGCATGCTTTGGTAAGAGGAGTTAGAGAGGACAGGTGACATTCTGAAAACCACCTCCTGCCTACAAGTTGTAAGTCATCATTCCCAACACGGCCAGCTCTGGAGCCTGCAACAGAGAAGGGTCATATGGAGGGGGCAGGAAGTCAAGGTCAACCCTTCGGAAGAGTTCTAACCATGACCAAGACAGACTCAGAGCTTGTCAGACCTGACAGCAGTGGCAGGACTCGAGGCAGACCAGGGGGCAGGACACGGTGCAGTGAGACAGTGCTGCTGTGAGGTCTCCAGAGGGCCTGGCCCCAGTCCTACCTGATGCTGCCTTTCACTAGGTGTGTGACCCTGGAGAAATCACTGACTCTCTTTGAGTTCTGAGTTCAATCCCTTGCAATTCTAAATTGTTCTAATTCTAAGCTGAGCCTATTAAATGTGCTATAGAAAGATAACCTTTCTATAGAGTACTTAAAAACCCAAAACAAAGGTCCCTCTTATAAGAAATAGAGCAATACAGGGCTTCAGTCCAAAGATGGGCATAGATTGGTGTCTAGCTTGCCATCCAAGGGCATAAAGGGTCTCTTTCTTTCTCCCACATATTTTTGGATGCCTTTGGCTGCAGGTAAGAAAATACCATGATTCGACTGGCTTAAACAACATGGAAATGTATTTCATGAGGAGTCCAGAAGTAAGCCAACTCCAGAGCTGGTCAGTTCATCCTTAAGAACCCAGGATATTCCCATCTCTCCCCTCTGCCATCCTGCAGGTGCAGCTTTGCTCTCAGAGTAGATTTCTCACAGGGTTACAAAGGTGCCTGCTGTACTTCCAGGAGTCATTGTAATGTCTAGCAAGAAGAAAGTCCATCTCTTCCCAGGCACTACTTTTTTAAAAGCAAAGAAAGTTTTTCACAAGTCCTTTCGTACCTCTTTGTCAAAAACTAGTTCATATGCCTCATCACATCCAGCCACGGGCAAGAGCAGTGGTACCTGAGATGCTGGGGAGGGGCAAAAATCTGGAAAAAATCAGAGCTCCAATAGCAGAAAAGAGCTGAGGATGGCGGCGGAGAGATGAGGGTAGCGATGGAGTTGGTAATTATGACAAAAAGCAACTGTTTGTCTTCCAATATCCATTTCCCTTCCTTCCTTTACAACATAAACCCCGGTGTTTAACTGGGCAATCTGCCATTCAGATTACATTTGTCAACTGAACATTTTCACCAATATGTGTGGCCATGTCCTTAAATACTGGCCACTGAGACATAGGCAGGGGGGCCATGTGGAACTTTGGAAATGTTGCTTAAATGGAGCTAACTCAGCTTGGAGACCCACCACCTCTGTTCTTTTGCTTTCCTGCTTCTTCCCGCCTGCAACCCAAATGGATAGTTGGATCTCCATTGGTCATCTTGGACCATAAGTCAACCTTGAGAATGAAAACCACATCCTAGGATATAGTTTAGCAGAACAACAGGAGGAGTTCAGGTCTCTGGTGACTCCAGAGTCCCCATACCTGCCCCAACAGCCTATCTCTGTATTTATGTAAGAGGATAAACTCGTGTTTGTTCAAGCCATTATTTATCTGCTCTGTCACTCACTGCCAGCGCAGTTCTTAACTGGTACAGCAGCCAGCAGTTGCAGCCACACCCCCAGAGTTAATTACAGAGGTTATTGAGTTTATTCTCTCAGTTCGAGAATGTGTCAGGGAGACATCTTGCAGTCAAACTGATCTGCATGCAGATCCTGGCTTTGTCACTTGCAACCCTATGACCATTGATGAGTGACTTGAGTTCTTAGAGCTTAGTTTCACCGTCTGTAAAAAGAGAACTGGCCATTCCTACTTCAAAGGGTGGTCCTGAGGGTGAAGTAAGAAAATGTTTGCAAATTATTTTGTGTTGCAAAATGCCTATAACAGATGCCTAATATGTGGTCCTAAATATTTTAGAAAACATTCCTAGACACCTAAGGACTTAGAAGTTCCATTGCCCAAACCTCTCGTTTTTATAGAAAAGGAAACTGAACACCATAGAGGTGAAATCAGGTCCCAAGGGATACCTGAAGGCACGGGGGTTGTGACCACTCATCGCAAAGAATACTTTCATCATTCTGTGTCCTGCACAGCATCTACCCGGCCCTGGTGCTCCAGGGCTTCCCTTCCGGACACACTGCCCAGCTCCTGATGAGGGGCAGATGCTCAGTCCTGAGCGCCAGCCACAAGATGTCTTTCTTCCTTCTGCACTGATATCATCAGTCACATCATGTGGCACCACTTTAATTGCTATCCTATTTTTGGAAAAATAGATGGCTAAACATAAGCAATTTTTTTCTAAGCATTTTTTTTTTTGGTTACTGAAGCAAAGTACTCAGTAAATAAGGGCTGATTTGCATGACATTTTGCATGAATAACGATGGTGAATGAATAAGGTAACAGACTTTGAACTTTCATAGGCGTTCTATTCAATTTTAAAATGTTTTTTTGTTGTTGTTGTTGTTGCTAATTCCCAGTAGATTTCCACTGACATTAAAATCAACCACAATTTGGGAGGCCTCTGCTGGCTACAATGGGAAAATACAAAAGCAATTACCAGCCAGTGTGTGTGTGTAGCTAGGTGAGGTTTGCCTTTATTTGTGCATACTCAGCCGTGCAGATTTTCCAGGCACGAGGACCGGGGTTATGCGCTAAGCCCCAGGTAACCTCGCAGTCTGGGGTGTCAGCAGGGCCCTACTGCGAGCCCAAGAGGACTCGTGCAGTGTTTTCCCAAGTCAGAACTGGTCAGAACAATGCCCACAGACACGCAAGGGCAGGCAAACCACAGTGAAGGCCAAATAGCCACATACCTTACATTCTAAATAGATAGCAAATTCTGCACTAAAATAACTACATAAAAGACTTCTGGTGTCTTTTCCACAAGCACAATCAGAATGTTCCATCCCCAAGAAATTTGTCCTGTGTGACTGCTCACATAACACACCCCAGGTCGTAATTGCGGAGCATAGCCATGATGGATGACTGGGAGAGAACAAGTAGAATATAATAATTATTCTACTCTGGATTTAAATAATGCTTTTCTTCCCCAGAGGTCTATGTGCTTTCACGTAGATTAGAAGGTAAGGGTGGGTATTAATACCCCCATGTGTGGATAAGGAAATGGAGTCAGAGATGGAAGCCGTTCGTCCAGAGACTGAGAATAAAAGCCTATTAGAGGTGAATAATAATCTTTGCCATTCTCTATGAAACGCCCTCATCTCTCAGATGAAGAAATGAAAGTCAGGATGATGATGTGACTTTTCTAAGACTTGCTGTGAGAAGCCGAGAAATACACCTGCCCCTTCATAGAGCCACAAACAAAATCAAGTCTCCTGACCACCCGGTACGTAAGCTGTTCCATCTTCCAGGGCAGCTTTTCTAGGAATATGGCTCCAAAACTGAGCCTTCTTACCCAGCAACTCGAGAGCAGAGTCTCCCTGGAGTCACCGGGACTGTGGTCAGAGATAACATCTGTCTCCAGCATCCCAGCGGGGGTTACTTCATGGCAAGAGCAAGTAACCCCATAACTCTAGAGAGCTCATGGGAGTTCACGTCCCCACACAAAACCAAATCCAGGAGGACAGAAGAGGAAAGGAAACCGCCTCTCCATTTTACAGCAGCACTCGAACTTCCTGCCCAGCTCCCTTTCTTCATCATCACCATCATTACTTACACCCCATAACAAGATGGGATGCTACGAGAAGTGTGGGAAGGGGCTTGGTGAGTATTCATCCTCAGAGATTCTCTTCTCTGAGAGTGCTGCCCCCTTTCCTAGGCTTTAACGGGCCATTATATGTAGTCATAGGCACCCAGCCCATGGAAATCCCCACTAAGGTCTAAATTCCCACACACTCCAGATTCCCAGGGTGTGCCTGGTGTAGAAGGAAGCTACAAAGACCAGGCCTTGCTCCCAGGCTCTTGGGCTACAAGAGGCCAGAGTAGCAGCTGTCAGGGTGAGAAGTCACAGGCCACAGAAGAAGGGGCAGTGTGCTGCAAGAGAAAAGGAACTGTCGCAGCCCCTTCTTCTCTCTGTGCAGCTCTGTCAGAACAGTGGACAAGGGTCTGAGCAGAGCCGCAGGCACACAGAGCCCATCCTATCCCTGCCTCCTCCTGCCAGGCTGCCTCGCCCTCCTTCCCCACATCCCTGGGCTGCAGACTGATTTTTCCCCTCCTGGGGCATCTGCCTCCTACTCTCCTGTCTCCTACTCTACTGCCTCCTACTGCCTACTCTACTGCCTACTCTACTGCCTACTCTACTCTACTGCCTACTCTACTGCCTACTCTGCTGTCTACTCTACTCTACTGCCTACTCTACTCTACTGTCTACTGTCTACTGCCTACTCCTACTGCCTACTCTACTGTCAGGAAAGGTGCAAAATACTTGATCTCCCTCTCTTCAGCATCCTGCCACTTCATCCCACTTACAACGTCCTTATTGAGCCAAAACCCATTTCCCCCACTTATAAAAGAAAGGGAAGATGCTCTCAGATTACACACCAAGCCCTTTTCTCTCAAACACAAATGCTCTTCTCAAGGTTTCATGTCCTCACTTCAAGAATAGATCTTCCTTAGGAGAAATGGGGATGATAAAGAATTTCAACTCTAAATCACAATATGCGCTAAGATACAAGGGTATATATGACATCACTGATAATGCAGATATTACATAAATATCTACCACACAAAACCGCTACCCAGGAGAACAGGAGAGGAAAGGAATAATGAGGAGCATGGAGTTGTTTGCTGAATTCCTTCACATCACCAGCTGGAGCTCAGCTCACCCCAATTTTGGACCTATGTCCCACATGTCGGCCTCCCCTAGAGGACAGTTTGTCAAACTCCTTAGGACAGGTAGACTGTGTGGGGTGTCCTTGAACTCTGAATTTCAATGACATCTGTGGCTATTAGGCCCCAGGTCCCCCCTCACATCCCATCTCCTGGTTTCCACTAGTGGCCAGCCACAACGGCATGGTACAAACACAGCCCAGTGCTCAGCTCTGGGTTTCTGAGGAGCTTAACATCCAGGTGGACAGTTACCCAGACCTCTGCTTCCCTTCCTCTTGCTCCCATTTCGATGCTTATTAACACTTCAGATGGAGGACATGAAAGAGGAAAAGTGAAAATCTTCTTAGTCGGTTTTGTTGTTTTCTGGGTACAATGGTGAAAAACGGATGGCCAAGGAAGGCAAAGCTATTAGCTATTGAAATCTCTAGATTTCAATTAACCTTATTTCCTCACAGATAATGGAGAATTGACAATAAAGTTATTTTTTTTCTGCAACCTTCTTCAGAAAAAAATATTTCATTTCTGATGCCAACTGCACACTGGGATGACTGAGACCCATAAATAATCCATGTCCTCAAAGCTTGGTGAGAAAGCCCACAGACAGAAAACTGCCTAGGTCTCTGGGTCAAGGGCAAATAGAGCCCACCTCATGCTCCCTCCACTGGGTTTTCTTGGTGCCCACATGCACCAGCATCAGTGACATGTCATTCTAGCCGACCAGCTTCAGTCCTCCTACACAGGCTTCATGCCACCAACCCCTCCATCTGGTCAGACTGGCCTGTCATTGCTCCTGATCACACCTTATCCTCCCCTGCCTCACTCCTTTCTCCCTTCTGGGCCCATTCCGGAAAGGCTTGACTCTTTCCCAAACCCAAACTTTCAAGGCCTGGCTCAAGTCCAGGAGGACCACAGTGACCTCGAGACAATGTCACTCAGCACTGCTTTGAACCCTCCACCACAACCTCATCTTGTCCTCTGGAAACATCCAGTGGGCAAGTCCTGCCACTAGCACAGAGTTCAAATTGGCACCAAGTGCCAGGATGGCAGCCATGTGCCCTGGGGCCCAGTCCACCTGCTGCAAACTGAGATCCCGCCATTTCTTAGCTCTGTCCATGAGCTGAGTCACCCTCAGGTTCCTCCTCTGTAAAATGAGACTGGAAATAGAATCCACCTTTTAGATTTGTTCTGAAACCTGAGTAAGAGGAAACTACAAAGCACTTGGCATGAGACCTGGCAGAAAGTAAGGCCTGGGTGCGTGCCGATTACGGCCATCGTTAGTGACGTCCCCACCAGCCCAGTCACAGCATGGGTACCTTGTCAGCATCACCTGGGACCTGCTCTGGGCCCGCCACTGGGCTGACACTCTGCCAAGGGAATCCCAAGGTTGTGTAGCTTGTACCTCAGTGCCTTCTAGGATTTTTAGTAAAAGGTCCCTACTGGTATTTACGTGTGTGTGTGTGTGTGTGTGTGTGTGTGTGTGTGAACAGGAAGGCTTGTGTCATGACTCTTGAGCTATTTTCAGGCCATTTGCACAATTAGCACTTAGCGATCTGGGACCAAACTGTTACTGGTCAAGCTCAGCGCCGCCTTTCCTTCTCTCAGGATGAGTTTGTCCCAGGAGGGGCCTCAATTCTCAAGCAAATAGGTTACTAGGAGAGCCAGCTCATCCTGTTTCTAGATAGTCCCAGATCTGTCAGACTAAAAGCAGGTGTCTCCTCCCACCTCAGTTACAATGAGAATCAAATTATGCTGCCTTCAAAAGTCCCAGTTCTTACTTCTGGAACCAACTACCACTGCCACTGCTCAATCCTCCCTGCCTCCTCTCCATCTCCCCCTCCCCTGGTCACTGATGGCTCCCCACCTCTTTGTCCTGACTACCTCTCCCTCCCAGGTTTTGCAGGCAGCGCCACCCTCTGGATGCAATCTCAGCTGCAGTTTCCCCTTCCAGGCGCCCAGGGGCGGGGGGCGCCAGGAGCTGGCCAGGATGAATGGATCTTCACCTCCTGGTAACACCACCTAAACTGGATAGTTCTGCAGTAGCCCCGCAATAGTTAATCTTTGCTTTTGAAAAGCCAGGAGACGCTCATTGTAAGAGAAGAATGACGGGCCAAATGTAAACAAGATGTATAATTTAGGAAAAATACATTTCATCTTGGACAGGCTTTTACCTTTAAACTGGGAAGTGTTAACAGTGATGACTGCACATTTGCATTCCTTTTTCATCTTTTTTTTTTTCTTTTAAGCAATCTCTCATGGGAAAGTGTCCGCTTTATAATTTGATACAATGGTATACCTTTTACCTCGGCATAAAAATAATTAAAAGGCTAGAGACCCTCCCTAGGGAAGAGACTGAAAGACAGAACCCCTCCTGGAGATGTGTAGAAGTAGGTCGGGGCTCCCCTCCTAATAGGAAGGCCTGGTTATTATAGAAAAAACACCTCATGAACAATGGATCCCACTTCTCCCTAGGTCTCAGGAAAAAGTCCAGATAGTAACCTAGTTACCATTAACCTACTATTTGTTTTTAAGTTTAAGTCACCTTCAGGAAAAGGGAGTCTGGTTTTTTGTTGTTGGTGGTGGTTTTTTGTTGCCCTGAAAGGAGGATTTCTAGTGGCAGTTTTTCTCTTAGTGATGTTGAATTTATTATTTGTAGTATGTCAGGCTTTGCATATAAATAATCATATTATGGTGATTTAAAATCATCAAAATTAATAATAATAGCAGCTAACAGTTACTGAGTACTTACTAAAATATATTATTCTAAAAATCTAAAATCTTAGATTATTAAACTTTTACAGCAGTTCACTATGGTGATACTATCATTATCCCTATTTTTAAAGCAGGGAAACTGAAAGACTGGCAGAACTAATTGCCAACGTTGCGCGCAGCCAGGATTTGGACCCAGCAGTCTAGTGTCAGAGGCTATGAGTTTAACCATTCTGACCTGCTGCCTCATAATAGACCAGCATCTCCAAGGTGACACTCCAATGGACTTTCCATAAAGAAAAAAAGGAAACATTCGGATTCTACCTGAATAGCTAGTTCTTGCCTTCTATTCTATCCATCACCCACTTATCTGTGCACAAGCCTAATGCTAAACCTAAACACATTAGTAAAGCAGGAAAAAATACGGATGGAAATTGAAACAAGAGATAGAGGCAGAGATGAGAGAGAGACAGACACAGAGAGAGCGAGAGAGCAAGTGGGGCAAGAAACAGAAGACAAACAGACAGCAAATGAGGAGATTCTGACCCAGCGTTTTCTGACCCTGGAGCCTGTGGGATCCATGAACATTCTGAGATTATACACAAAGAGTCATGTGTATGTGCCTTTTTTGGGGGGGAAAAGTCCTTAGCATTTTAAAGATCCTCAAAAGTACCTGTGTTCCAGAAAAGATTAGAAATTATCCATTGCAATTAAGAACAAGATGGTGCAAACAACCAGCTCTCTCCTCTGTTCTTCCATATAGGACCATCTCATACACAATCGACATGTTCTCTTTTGGTCAAAAATTGAAAGAAGAAAAAAAGGAAGCTTAGACCACCAAAAGACATTAAGACTGCCTTAACTCATCAACATGGTCTTAGTTATTCAAAAGCACTGTGTACTAGATATTAATTCAAACATAGATAAGGAAGAAAGAGCATCAACTTTCTTATACATTTTTTTAAAGATTTTATTTATTTATTTTCAGAGAGAGGGAAAGGAGGGAGGGAGAAAAAGAGGAAGAGAGACATCAATGTGAGAGAGAAATATCAGTTGACTGCCTCTCACACACCCCAAACCAGGGACTGGGCCCTCAATCCAGGCATGCGCCCTGACTGGCGATCAAACCAGCAACCGTCTGGTTCACTTGCCAGTGCTCAATCCACTGAGCCGCACCAGCCAGGGTGAAAGAGGATCAGCTTTTACTAAGGACAGACTACAGGAACTCCCTCCTATCAATGGGTTATGTGTTCCAAGACCTTCAGGGAATGCCTGAAACCACAGGTAATACCAAACTTCCATTTTTTCACTTAAAGGAAGCATTTTGGTCTGTGCGAATTGCCAGTATCACTTCTCTTGTGCTCTGGGGACATTACTAAGTAAAATAAGGGTTACTTGAAACGAGTGTTGTGATACCACGACAGTTAATCCGATAAGCCAGATGACCATGAGGTGACTAATGGGTGGGGAGCGTGGACAGCACAGAGACACTGGACAAAGGACTGACTCACCACCAGGGCCGGACAAAGGGGGCGGTGTGAGATTTCATCATGCTACTCAGAATGGTATGCAATTTAAAACTACTGAATTGTTCATTTGCGGAATTTTTCCATTTAATATTTTTGAACCAGATTTCACTGCTAGTAACTGAAACCACAGAAAGTGAAACCACACATAAGGGGAGACTACTGTCTAAGCGAGGCACTTAATTTTTCTAATAATATGGTGTTGTAAGTATCACTATTATTGTTCTCATATAATTGATTAAACACACACACACACACACACACACACACACACACAGGGCTTTGAGAGTATGTGAGTCATGCCCAAGTTCAGGCAATTAACAAGGGGCTGCTACCTGAGTCAAAGGCAAGTCTATTCGATTCTATAAACCTGGGCTCTTCCCTCTGCTTCATTCTGCCCTGGGAAAGTCAGAAAAGGCTAATCCCTGTACCCACCTCTAACGGCCTTGGAAAATCTTTTCCAGGATCTGTCAAAGTGAACATGGGTATGTATGTACACATGTTCTTGGGACAAGGTGGCCACGCTCTGTTGCGTGGCTGATGCACCAAATATTCAGGGGGAAAAAAGATTGTTATTTGGAGATGAAATGACTTAATGCTGCTATTGTTTCTAGTCTGTGAATCTCTCCATTATCTCATCACCTTACTCCAGAAACTACACTGAACAACTGTCTATGCTGGGCATTGGGTAGGACTCGCGTGTCATCTTGTGATGCTGCCTCCAACAGACACACAGCCCTGCCCTCGGAGGGCTCACGGGTGTGCAGTCAAATAATTGCAATACCGTGGACTACGGATTAGAATCCAAGGATGTGCTGAGTCCAGTGGCAAAGCAGAGAAAGAGCAGTATGTTTAGGCTGGACCTTAAAGAATTAGGAGAAGTTCCCAGGCAAACAATATGTCAACTTGGCTGGGCCTTGGTGCCCAGATACATGGTCAAACATCATTCTGGAAGTTCCCATGAGGATTTTTGGATGAGACTAACATTTAAATCAGTGGACTTTGAATAAAGCAGAGTGTCCTCCATAATGTGGGTGGGCCTCACCCAATAAACTGAGGACCTGAATTAAACTTTCCCATGCAAGAGGGAATTATGACAACAGATGGCCTTTGGACTTGAACCACAGCATTATCTGTTCATCCTGCAGATTTGGGACTTGCTCACCATCTTCCATAATCATGTAAGCCAATTCCTTAAAATAAATCTATTTACCTATCTTCTGTCTCCCCAGCTCCCCTCTCTGTCTCTCCAAATATGTATGTGCTCCATGGGTATTGTATATTTTATACACACACACACATAAACACTGTAGGTCCTTGAATACATCATTTCATTATAACATTGATGAAATGCCTGCATAGGAACTTAACTTTTATTTATATCAATAACCTATGGTAAAATTAATCATGTTATACATCTTTTTGCCATAGTTCCAAGAACCTATTAACATAGTTACTGGGGATTTATATATTTGTTGCTGTGCTTGTTTATTCCCACTGGTTCTGTTTCTCGGGAGAACCCTGACTAATACACAACGTCAGTAGGGGTATTCTGGGCAGAAGGAACAGCATGTGCGAAGGCATGGAGGCATGAGGCTGCATGGCTGCTCTGGACAACGACAAGTAGTTCGATCAGTCTGCTAGTGCGGTTCTGGAGCCCAGTCTTATTGACTGGCCTGATCACTCCATGCCTTCCTTCCATAAAATAGATTCTAGGAATCTGATACTTTCATTCTGTGAGGTCATCCCACTGCTTTTGAAAGTGCATAATTGCTTACACTTTCCTAAAATACTAAGTCTCAAAGGGCAGTTGGAAGCTTTGTCGGCTGGAACAAGCACACATTTTATCCACCACCTTGGCAGAGGCCAGTGCAGCTCTACTGTCAGGAAACAAGGTGCACTCTGCACGTCATATTCCTTTTTGCCAGAAAACATCAGTACCCTTTGGGAAAAACCACATCAGTCAAGATTCTGCAGAAAATAAACTAACAGAATGTGTGCGGTTTGAGTCCAAAGGCAGTCTGTTGGCAGAGTTCTTTCTTGCCTTCCATCAAGACACTCCCAGAGGCAGGTGAAATAAGTCATGGTCATATCTTGTCAACTTCCCTGAGTCCCAGAGTCTCTTCAGAGCTATCTGAATGCCATGCTCGTGCCATGAATAAGATTCAAGAAGTTCATGAAACACTTGAAAATGTTTGTAAAATTATGAACATATGTACAAATATCTGGGGGAAAGGCCTATGGCTTTCATCACTTCTTCAGGAGACCCACAACTGGCCCACATCCAAAAAGCAGATTAAGAATATGCATTTTCGTGGATAAAAGATCATTTGGATATAAAGGGACAAACCAGAGCTGTAGCCCAGGTAACTTGTCACGCATTGTTTAATGACTTTCCGGGAATAATAACTGTGAAAATTTAGGAATAAATTTCTACAGCTTCATTCGTCTTTGTTGGATTCTCTCTCCTCAAAATGTTGGCCAAAGGAACACAGTTTCTTTCTCCTGCGAAGGTAGCATTAGGATCACAGACTGGGTGTTAGGGCACTTGAACTCCACCCTGGTCTTGACTCCGACACTCACCTGCTCTGTGACTTTGATGATTCACTTCACTGCCCTGAGCCTCATTACTTTACAAAGGTTGGGTTAGATGATCTCTAAGGTCCTATATGACTCTCAGGGCATTATCCTCAGTGACTCTGAATCACTGCATCTGCCTGTTAGTGGCACTGCTTCGAGCTGTTCTTCAATACTTCTTAGCCCTTCCTTCTACCTGCCCCTCTAACTGAGCTAAATAGCCATGAAGATTAGCAAAGGCCATGCAAATTAGTTTGGCTGGGAAAGAAATGCTACTCTTGCAAAGGAAGAATTTTAATAGAATTCAGAATTATGAAGCACAGAACCTACACCATGGTTCTTTCAGCCATGGATGCCCACTGGTATTGAAGGAGGCATCGCCGAGTGATTAGGAGTAGAGACAGACCAGTGACAATTTTGCAGGGTAGTTTTAAAAGTATTCTGGTTATTATTTTTATCTCATTTGATGCCTGAAGGCTATTCAAAAGAGCCTTCCACAAGGGGTGAACTGCAATCATTTTTATTATCTATGCCACATCTCATACATTAGCTATATTTCACACATCAAGAAATCAGCTGCTGCGATGAAAGAGACAGTTCGATGCAATGAAAAAAAATTAGATAGGGAGTTCTGAGACCCGAGTCGTGATTCCAGTTCATCCATTAACTAGCTGCATACACATCTCCCAGGACGATTATCAATATGCATTCACCATCTCTCTGTCCTACTTAATTGGGAATTCATTGGGGTCAGAGGCCTGATCTTGCTTCGTCTCTGTACCCTGGCTTCTAGCACAATATCTATTACATATTGCAGGCATTTGTTAAATGTGCTGGATGGAGGGGTAGATAGATGAATGAATAAAGTTACATTCTCTTTAGACCTCAATTTTCTTATCTGTAAAATAAGATCTGCCACATAAGATTGTTTGGAAAATCAAATAAGATGCTATGTGTGAAGCTTTGTCCTGAGCTAGTATCAGAATAGATAGACTAGGCCCTGACTGGTATAGCTCAGTGGATTGAGCGTGGGCTGGGAACCAAAGGGTCCTGGTTCGATTCCCAGTAGGGGCAAACGCCTGGGTTGTGGGCCAGGTCCCCAGTGAGGGCCATGTGAGAGGCAACCATACATTGCTGTTTCTCTCCCTCTCTTTCTCCCTCCCTTCCCTTCTCTCTAAAAATAAATAAATAAAATCTTAAAAATAAATAAATAGATTCTAAAATGTTCCCTTTAAAAAAATATATATATATATACAGAGACTAGGTAATCTGAGAAAGCAAGTCTCTACTAGTGGACTAGTGGTTCATAACAGACTACTCGTTGAGGTGTTAATCCTCCCAGATTGTGTCAGTGTCTTTGCACTTTGAACAAAAAGAGTAGCTGAGCTTGAATTTTCACACTCTTGGATTGAAGGAGATATTTGTGGACCGATGTCTCCCCCTTCCACAGAGTACTCCGCACTAGTGAACACCACCCTTGAACATCTTATCTCCCAACCCTGCATTGTAGTTTTCTCCAGGTTGCTTCTGACTGAAATGACTTTCAAAAGCAAAATAAATAAATAAATAAAAAGGGAGGCAGTGACACAAGAGGGCAGGTAGGTGTGAAAGGCTTCCAGGGCACTTCTAATGACAGAAAGGCCTCCTGACCAAGATCACTTGGACAGAAGGGAATCCGGGGTTTGCTATAGTGCAGATTAACTGGCCTACCTCTCCCTGCCCCACCAATGTCTCCATCTTTGAGCCCTCTCAGCAGGGCTGGATGAGCTCTCTGCAGAGCCTGGGACACTCACTGAACTTGCCCTTCACTGGCTGGGCGTGCCAAGGGTTGTGGAGGCCACAAGGAGCAGTTAGGACCATTGCGTGTTCAAGTGTGCTGACGTTATACCCACCAGGGGTGCCCACACGTCACTGACTGAGAGCCCTTGTGAGCTTGGGCCACAGTCGTTGGCTCTCTCTTTCCAAGAGTGGCTTCAGGGTATGAGAAAAGAGATGAGGGCGGCGTTCCTCTCTTTCATATATGGAAACATGCTGTGGGTACTGGAGAGTCAGCATGTTGAGGTCTCAGAGGATTTGAATCCACTGTCCCATGCTGGCTCCGGGACTCCTGTAGGAAATGGGCCTTGCCTGCTGGAGCGCTCCTACAAGTTACAGAAACGACCTCCTCTGGGGAGCATTCTATGCAACTGCAACCTAAAACATTCCCAGCAGCGCTTTAGACGTCTCCAAATATCCCTCCACCTTTCTCCCCCAGGGCATCTTTGAATGTAGAGGACAGCGTTCTGCATCAATCATTCATTTTTATCATTCCATTCAAAGCAACTGTGTGACAGTGTATTTTTAATGTGTTTTGGAGAATGACAAATGGTTTATTGTAGCTGGAAGGAGAAGGGAGGGGCGGGTCTAGGGAGGGGAAGGTATGTCATTTAATTGACTTCATAGAGTAGCCAGTTTAACATGTGCCAGTTAAAGTACAAAGTCAGTTTTGAAGGTAGACAGGCTCCGAATTCTTACAGTGGGCAGTTTGATTGCCTTTCAGCATCCATTCCAACTCCTCCCCAATTTTTACAGTGTAACACCCAGGGATTTTTGGTTGAATCTGTAAGGCAGACCAGGATAGGAATCATTCAGAATGAATGATCCAGTACAGAGCAATAAATTGAGCCATTAAGGCAATATTCACATGTCGATTCCTTGGCCATGAGTGTGGGCGCAAGATCTGAAGTGGTTAAAAATAAAAAACGAAACAAAAGAAGGCCGTAGGAGGTTCCTTCCCTTGCACCGCCCCCCACCCCCCGGCCCAGGAGGAAGCAGTGGCCCCTGTTGCTGCTGGGCATCAGGCACAGCTCCGTTCTTAGTGCTGGGAATACCAAGTCTTCAATCTCAAAAAGTAGTGAAAGAGGCAGAACATAAGTAAACATATAAACACACTGCATACTGCCAAGTGACAAGGTCTCAGAATCAAAAATAAAGCACGATAAGAGAACAGAACATTGTGCACTGTGACCCTGATTTAAGATCAGAGAGAGGCAACCTAAGAAGGAGAGCTGCCCGGAGGAGGGCGAGAGCACCCCGAGCTGGGGACCCCTGGGACGGCTTCCCGAGGAAGCGGATGGACAGAGTCAGTCAGAGAGAAAACAGAAAAAAGATTGACTACGCAAGACATTTCGAGAATAAACCTGTTATGTGATAACTGATTAGATTTGGGAGTTAAAAAAGGAAGATGAGTCAAAGATTACATAAAAGCAATATTTTTAAAACTGCAATATCTCCTTAGTGGGTCATGAAAACAATTAAATGGGTCATACGATCAGACTTTTTTTTAACAGAATGGAACAAACCAGGATAAAGTAAACTAGAGAGCACACACATAGTAAGGGTAAGGACTGTTCTGTGAAATTTTGCTTCATTTACATGTGTGTATGTCTGTGTGTGTGTGTGCGCCAGTCACGGTGTACAATGTATGCCTTACAGTGGATCGTGGTGAAAAAAAAGTTGAAAACATTGACCTGAGGTTTTAAATCTTCATTAATGTAAGACTATAGTGCCGTTGGTTTTGTTTTGTTTTGTTTTAAATAGATACATTAACAAACACCAGCGGTTTTGAAGATGAAGACTTTTGAGTTTGAGTTTAAGGTTTTAGCTGAATATCTAAATAGAAAGGAACAAAGGCAGTTGAAAAAGTGAAAGCAGACAAGAAATGTCAAAGCTCAAGATAAAAATTTCATTTACCAAGTGTTCCCCCGACATTTCCAGCACCCAACTGGCACCATAAATAGTTGTGGCATATATTACAATATTATTGACTATCTTTCCTACACTGTACTTTACATCCCCATGACTATTTTGTAACTCTCAATCTGTACTTCTCAATCCCTTCACCCAGTGCCCCACCCCCCCCTTTCCTTCAGCAACCATCAGTCTGTTCTCTATATCTATGAGTCTGTTTCTGTTTTGTTTGTTTCTTGATATTATTCTTTAGATTCCACATGTGAGTGAAATCGTATGGCACTTGTCTTTCTCTGACTGACTTATTTCACTTAGAATAACACCCTCTAGATCCATCTATGCAGTCACAAATGCTAAGATTTTGTTCTTTTTTATGGCCAAGTACTAGTCCATGGTGTATATGTCTCAAAACATTTGTATCCACTCTTTTATTGATGCCCACTTGGGTTGCTTCCACAGCTTGACTACTGTAAATAACACCGCAATGAGTGTGGGGGTGCAGATATCCTCTGGAATTAGTGTTTGGGGTTCTTCAGGTAGATTCCCAGAAGTGGAATCACTGTTTAGACCATTTCTTGAAGCACCTCTGGCTTTCCTCAAGGCGATGATCATCAACAACACTGAACAAGCTGTATGGGCTGAAAACAAGCAAATCTTTGTCCAGGGAGGTGTTTTTAATATTTTCAGTGCTGATAGATAAATCCTGAGACTCTGGAAGGGCTGCCACTCCACTGGGACTGGCAGAAAAATTCCTCTTTGGGAAATTCTTGAATGGAACTTGTGGTTACGCAAATGGAAGGCTCGGTGCCCAATCTCGGGGAAAGATTAAGGCCGTGATGACTTAAGGTTTGTAAATGGTAAATTGAAAGAATTGTCTGCCTTGACTACAGAGATAGTCATGCCGTTTACCGACTTTGGCTTCCTCGGGACTCTGCAGCCCGCCGGGGACTCTGCACCACAGAGTGGCCAGTGGATTCAGTGGCAGCAGCATCTCATGTCCAGTTTCACGTTGTTCTTCCCAAGGCTGTAATTTTCCTACAACCTAACTTCTTCAGTAAAGTTTCTTAACCATTACAACCTATCACCGGTAACAACATATACTGAGGGCATTCAGTGTGCCAAAAGCTCTGCATAGAGTTAACTCATTGGTCCTCACAGCACCTCAACGAAGGAACTTTACTTGTACCCCCATCAGACAGAGAAAGAAACCAGGGTATAAGTAACTTGCTTAAGGCCACTCAGTAAGTAAGGGTCAGAGCCTGAACTGAACTCATGAAGTCTGACTGCAGAGCTCATAACCTTAACCACTGCTACTCTCTGTATCTTTAGGTTTGTGTTAGCTGGGGAAATAAAGGATCTGTGAGGGCCTTTGGGGATGGGGTGCACTGGAAATGTTGGTCACCATGAAGAGGTGAAAATGAGCCAAGCAGAAGAACACAAGGAGAATATAAGCAATGCCTGGGAACCTCAGAACCCCTTGGGAAGGACCCTGGAGTCCCTGCTGTACCTTTGGGACAAGGGCTCTCGCAGGGGAAATTTGCATACGAAGAAGGTGAGTCCCGCCTCTGTGAAACGGACAGCTCACCCAGGGTTTCACAGCGCTCGAGGCCCAGTAATTGGTTGCTATATATGTTAAGTCTTCCTGCCATTTTCTGATGCTTTTTCTAACACCCCTCGAAGGACAGTCTGCGTTTTTCACTCAGTCTCCATGATCGAGCCCATACTCATTCTGTTTTTGGCAGGTCAGCAAAGTTGACTCTGTGGCCTTCTTCCCCTTTTCTGTCAATGTTACTTCTAAAGCATATATGCCGTCTCTTAAGATGCTTTACATGCTGGAAAACAATTATATTTCTCCACAGATAAACAGACCAGAATGAAATCAATTTTCCCCATTAATAACAACGATTCAAGTGCATATTATTTTTGATCAAGGAAATTGAAAGCCAATGGAGGAATACAAAGTTTATATGAGCAGTTAGTAGTCAATTCAGCAGAGATGAAAGTGTATTAGACGAAAACACATATTAGTTAGAACAATATGTAGTCATTTTGTGTCTTTGGAAGAGGAATGCCAATGAGAAACGTAGGTGTGGAAAGACAAGATAACTGCCTTCCCCCAACCCAAAAAGAAAATAAGCTGCTTATCAGGCGTGGTGGGTCTCTGGCGCTTGGTCAGCCTTATTAGCATATCTTAATTGGGAATTAGACTGTCACGGACAGAGCACATTGTAAGTTAAAACTTTGGGAGACGAAATAATTCATTTGAATTCCAAAAGCACATATTGTCTCCTACCTATTTCTTGCAGTGTTTTTGCCTTTTTCTCTTCCTCACCTGGGCCAGTCTTTCCTGTCTTCTCGCTTTCTACAGTCCACAGCCGCGCCCTTGACATTCCCACTCACGGTCCTAACCCCATTTTTCCACAATTCTTTTCATGATATATTTCCACAACTATCAGAAGTTACCACTTCATTTATATCCTTCTGTTTTATATTGTTTTTCTTTTATCTCTACCTACCATTATTCCTTCCCGTTCGTCGTTTTTGCTGTCTTTCCCACTTTCTCCTCTTTCGCTCCCTTTTCCTCTCTTCCTCTCTCATTCATTCACACAGGCTCAATCTGACATAAAAAATATGCCTAAGAGATTGCGTAAGGTTGGGTGTATCTCACAGCCTGGTGCTCTGAGTGGCAACTGTTCTTCTTGATCCTCTCCCGCCCCACTTCACACCAGCTGATGGAACAGCAGTATCCGTTATCTCCATAGAGCAGGGCTGAGAGTCACACACTGCTGACATACATTTGCCCGAGACTGCATCTGTGTTACGGTAGACGGTGTTCACTCTCAGAGCAGAAGACACTGGCAGCCGTATCCATAGCCTCCTCTGTAAATGCGTTTGTATTGCTCCGCAGCAAGCACCCTGGTGGGCAAACTTTGCCCTGAACAGTCGTGAAAGCTGCTGAGCTTGGCTCATTGATAACCTACAAGAGGGTACTTCTATGTATCCAGGGCCAGTAGTCGTCCTGGTGGGTGGTACATTTGAAAGAGGCTTTCAAACAAAACAAAGTAACCATACACTAGGCAACTGGTGTTTATGTCACAGAACTGATCTCGTGATGAGGAGAATCTTGCGAGATATGAACCATTTGCCTGGGAGTATACACAACTCTGTTGGTGTGGGCTTTGGCTTTATTCTCGCGTCTGGGAGTGTAAACTGCAGGGTCACACAGAGCAGCTTAAGTTTGCCGGAAACATGATATTAATGACATGCTATTTCCTGAGTAGTAGCTGGGACTGTTGGCACAATCCTTCTACAAGTTTGCATAAGCGTGAAAGATCTGACCCCCAGGAACACTTTCTTCTCTGGGTGGGCCTGAAAGTGCCAAGTTTCTAGCCATTCCCCTCAAGAAAGCTCTGAGCCTTCACCCAAGGATGAGTTTGAAGGTCTCCAACAGACAAGTGTCGAATGAAAAGGTGCCCTGGATAGTCAGGGGGAAGCCTTACTTCATTGGTCTTCAAAGTACTTAAGATCCAATTGGCTTGGGATTTTTTTTTTTTTTCCCAAAAGCCCAGGGAATGTGGGAACTTGCCTCAAACCCATCAAACTGTAATTACTCGAAAAATGACACTCAGTTACTGGGTTTACATTGCCATAAGCCAGAGAGCTAAGCATTTATGGCATATCTTGCTTATTAAACTGCATGGTGCAAGTGATTGTAAGCAATGTGGTTGGTCTCCCTTTTTATTAGAACATGCCTATGAAAAAATGGATTTTTCCCCCCAGAAATAGAGGCAGAAACCCAAGGACAGGCTGAGTGGCCACCACCAGTCTCTCTAGCTGGCTTGGATCTCCCATTGAGGTGGGTTGTTGGGACTTGGCCTGAAGTCGCCTTCTGCACAAAGCCTCACAGTAGATATTCCAAACTGAGCCCTCTGAATGTAGGAAGGTTGTTCTCTGAGCCAGGCAAACGCCTCCCCCAACGCCACAAGAAGCAACAGAAGCCAACGCACCCCATGATGCTGGTCTCAGGGTGCCGGTCTATGATCCAGAAAGACAGGTCCCAAGTATACGACTTCAAATTTAACTTTTTCTAAGATGATTGGCATTTTTTCCGGAAAATGTTCAATTTTATAGGACTGACTCATTTTTCACTAGATATTTAACCTGTTGGTAACATTAGAAGTCATACCAAATTTCAGATGAGAACTGAGACAAAAGATCATAAAGAAAAACAATAAAGTGACTCCTCAAAAAGATAAATTTATGTATCTAGTTACTGAATTCCAGGACTGTGTTGTATGCATGAGACATTACTGAGTCCTTTGTCTCAAAATTACTTAAGAGATTATATCATAGCGTCAGTCTTATTTGTCTCAATTACTTAGAATATACAGCTACCATGGGATACAAACAAAAGGAATATAAAACTCAATGAAATTTTGGAAAGACATACTGTTGCAGAAATACAATTTCCCGTATACAGTGATTGCTAGCCTAATACCATCAACTTTCACAGTGTCTTTTATTCTGGCATATCACAATACAGAAGACAGTATCCCGAGATCCTCACCTTCTTCCTTTCAATATAAAGAAGAAGAGTCAGCTATGACCATCTGCATCATTTCTCGAAGGAAGCCTGGGCTCACAGAATTGCAGGGGCGACCCGACCTGCAGTTTTGAGTAACTGCATCCCAGGCTGCCCGAGGTGACTCTAATCTTACAGATTCTGTCCTGTTATCAACATAGGCGACCGCTTCCTTCTCAGGCCAATCTGACTGGGTTCTAGACAACGTGGGCTCCAGCCTCAGCATCGGTATTCCCTTCCCCATTCAGCAGCTACGATGGACCTACTCCGCACACGACACAGTGTTGAAGCAGATCAAACACCACCCTTGCCCTAAAGAAACTTACAAATCTGACAGAGGCAAGTCCATTACAAATCAAATCGATTATGAGACACAGTCTGATTGTTTTGGTGGCAACACGAACAATGGTCAGGCAGTTCATGGAAGTCAGAGCCTTGAGCTGGTTTGGAGCCACGGGGAAGTGAACGGACAGGTAAAAGTGAAGGGGCAGCATTTCAAAGAGAGAAAACAGCATGAGGGAGACACGGTTTCGAGGAAGCTTTGGGAAATGGTCAAGGTGACCGACACCTGTGAAGGCGGGGGAAGAGTAGAACAGACCAAAACTGCGCAAACAGATTGAGCCCAGACTTTGAAGTGTCTGGAACACCAGGCTGAGGAGACAGGACTTTATGCCGCATATAATTGGGAGCCATTGAATGTTTTTGAGCACAGGAATGGCCTGAGAAATAAGAACGTTAAGAACATGATGGTGTGCAAGGAAGAGAAGGTGTAGAAGGAAAATCACTGGAGCTTGATTTTTCTGATGAGAGAAGGCAATAACTCAGATGAGATGCTAGATCCCAAACTGAGGGCAAGCAGTGAGGTCATATGGGGGCTTCAGATTTCATGAAAAATGCATGTGGAGACCATAGTTTCTGCGGGCCACACTTTCATCTGAACTTGGAGCTGGTCTCTCCTCTCTAACTCATCCTGTCACCTTCCACAATGTGTCATATCTGCAGTGGACGCCAGGGGGCACACTTATCCTAACAACGGTGGAAGAGACCAGAAAAGAAGCAGGCCAAGTCGGGTGTAGACACTAGGGATTAGAGCAGAACACGGGTCGGAAGGGGGAAGGGGTAGTAAAGTAGTCCAGGGGCAGGTTTGGGGGGAGGAGGGGAGGATAAAGGCAAGAGGAAAGGAATTTTTATCGTTTTAGGAAACGAGATCATTTTGCAACACGGGCAAGCGGGAATGGAGAATCACATTCATTGAGTTCCGAATACACCCCGTGTATTAGGACCGTGTGCTATGTGCTTCCCTCCTGTGTCTAATATATACATGATTTCTACACGATGACTACACGTGGTCTCATTTTACAGCCAACAAAACCAAGTAAGAAGTTTGCTCACTGGCATGTTTACTGCGCAGCCACTATGTGCCACCTGCTACTCCAAGGCCTTGGGATACAATGAATGAACAAGACAACCCCTGCTCTCATGAAATGTATGTGACATGAGCCATGAGGGAAGGGATCAAAAAATACGTGAACAGAGAAATGAATGAGATGATTCAGATAGTGTGATTGCTATCAAGGTAATGGCAGCTTGTTCCCAGGGCTGGCACATTGACGCCAGCTGCTGGCAGGAGGCTTCCGTCACCACATGGGGCTCTCCTGTGGGCTGCTTGGGGGTCCCCATGACATGGCAGCTGGCCTTCCCCGGGGTGGCTGACCAACGGGACAGCACAGCAGAAGCAGCGATGTCTTTTACGGCCTAGCTTCAAAGTCACACTCTGATGCGTTTGCGATGTTCCATTAGTTACCTAGGTCAGTCCTGTTCTGAGTGGGGGGGAATCCATGAGGTCATGGTCATCGGGAGACGAGATCAGGGAAGAAGAGCTTGGAGGCTGCTTTCCAGGGGAAGCAAGAACATTTATCTATTCTATGTAATCTCACTGTGGTATCTTCTTTTATTCTTCCAATGACTGTAGGAATTAGTTATCGTTGTTCCCTCTGGTTTCAGAGAGGTTAAGTAAAGGTCTACCCAAACTCAGTTACCAAGTGGCAGGGCTAGGAAAGAGGCAGACATGAGTCCAACTCACTCCCACATCATAAGCTGTAAAACTCCATAATGCAGGAGAAAAGGTGTAGGTCGTTGGGTGGAGATTCAAACTGGGTAGAAGAAAAGGTAAGTGAAGTGGCCCCCAGAATTCTAGCCCTAGCTCTCAATGCTTAGGCAAGTTACTCAACCTCTTTGTGCCTCAGCTTACTTATCTGTAACATAGGACTCGTACCGGTACCTACTTAGTAGGGCTGTTTTAGGGATGAAACAGATTGATAGTTGCAAAATTCTTAGAGTGATACCTGGCACATAGTATGTGCCATATGAGTACTTTATTAATAAATAAATCAATGAATCAGTCAACAAATCAGTCAGTAAATCAATACTACTGACAGCCCTCCATGTTTGTTTATTCCTGTCTGAGTAATCTTCTAATCTGAGTTACAAGGAGCAAAGACCTTTATTGTCAGCCCACATCAGTTTACCTGAAAGCTCCGGCAGGGTGGGCCTATCAAGGTTGCCGTGTGTGGCAACAGGCAATCCTTGTACATCTCTATCATGAGTGTTAGAACGGCTTGTTGGCATGTTTTTCTCCTGTCTCTGTTGTAATCCATGAGAGAAGCGTCTTTTTCTTCTCGTGTTTCCTGTGTCTTGCCCAACATCCAGCTCACAAATAAATGAAGGACACACCCATATGACATTAATGCTATTTTTGATGATGATATAATGGCTTCCAGAATCACCACGAAGACTCCTGGAACGTGTTTCCCCAGGCAGGCGGGGACCCTCCCGCCTGGGTGGACCCTCCTCCCACTTGTGGGAGAGCTATTTTTAACCTTGGGCGGGTTGATGACTCCTTGTTCTTGGAAGATGGTTGAGAAGACTATGTCCGTGACCCTTTAGAATTGGGGCGGGGGTGGGGATTGTACACAATAAGCAAAATCATGAGCCCTTTTCTGGCTTTATCCTTCACCACTGTCCTGTCTGATTTCATTCTGTTCGCGCTGCTTTCTTTCAGGTAGGTCGGCAGTAAGAAAAAGAGGAGGACTGAGAGTGAGCGAGAGAGGCGCAGTGGGAGGGAGAACATTTTTTGCATGTGCCATCCACAGTAATGAAGGAGCACATCGTTGTTATTACATCAGAAAGCCTGTGAAGGGGCTGAGAGCCTTGGGAATCCATCAACATAACTAAAGCAGGTCAAGATTTAGTTATTCTGCAGTAAAATCACATTTTTACTTAATAACATCTAAAACAAAATGCCATTTTTACAAAATGAAAGGAACTACCACGGGGTATTGAAATGATCTTATGAGACGTTCGTGTAATTTTTAATCAGTTAGGCTGTTTCCGAGTTCACTGACAAAAAGGGTTATAAGAATATGACTATGTTATATCTACTGTCCTCTTTCTTCTAAGTAAAACTGAATATCTTTAATAATAAGGTTGAAATAGTAAATTGGTGATTCTTAGATCTCCCCTTCCCTCCCCCCCAAAAAAAACCCTAATTCTCTGAAGTGACCTTGATCTAACCCATTCTGTAAGTGGGATTTAACAGCATCAAGGGTGTGTGTAATGGGCCATGTGCAGGGTATGATGTTTGGGCATAAGAACCCTGGTGTCCCAGCAGTCACAGCAGGAAATTTGCCGGCTTTCAGTGCCTGATTTCTCTTCGCAGGCAGCCATCCTTTCTGCTGAAGGGGTGTTGAGCCCTGCAAATTAGGATGCTAAGTCTTTCCCTGACATCTAGTGTCAAAGTGTGAAATAACAGACTGGGAACCAGCCCCTCATTAAGACAAGGATGTTAACCCAATTTGTTAACTGGGTTGGCAAGCAGCAGTCCTTAAGGCATGGGCTCTTGGTCTCAGCCTTGAAGGGTCCATCTATAAGCTGCTTTGAACTTCACTCCCTCACAGGTAGCCCCAAGACAGAAGGAACAAAGGTGTACCTGGAAACTGGAAATGCATTATTTTTCTTAGTGTGAAATATGTCTTATTGATATAGCATTCTTTGGGCTTATTTACCTTCTTGTTGAAAAATATCAGACATTATGATTTACATCTTCATAAACTGTCTTCTTACTCTAAGTCCTTTTATTCAGGGTCCTCTCCAACCCATTCTCTGCCTGAACATGACCTTTTAACTCCTGATTTTTCTGGTATATGGAATTTACACAGAATGCGCAATATAGGTCAACAGATGCCACTGCAGGAGAGAGGAAAGAAAGAGAGAGAGAAAGAGAGAGAGGGAGAGAGGGAGGGAGGGAGAAAGAAGGGAGGAAGGGAAAAGAAAAGAAAGAATGGAAAGAAAAGAAAGGAAGAGAGCAAGGGGAGAGGGGGAGGGGAGGGGAGGAGAGGAGAGAAAGGAAGAGAGAAGAAAAGAGAAATGGGTGGGAGCAGCTCCTGAGTCAGGTTCTTAACACTTCGTCTCTAGCACCAGGATGTACTGAGGCACTTCGCTTTCTAACAGAGGGGCCACTGGCCTTCTCACATCTTAGTCCTTCAGGTACCTCAGCAGATGATGCCATTAATGCGTTAGAGAAGCTACCATCTCCACTCTGAAAAAGTCTTTGCCAGTACCACACTGTCAGTAATGCTTCAGGATCGTTGGCTCCTGTACTGCAGGGACTGTAAGGAAGTTAGAATGACCCGAGAAAATAGACTCATCCAGTTAGGGCAGCAGAAAAGGGGGAAAGTTCCTGAGAACCAGAACCATCGACAGCAAGAGAAGGCTGAGAGCCGGAGCAGCTCGTCCATGCCCTCTCCCAGGCGGCCCACTGAAACCACTCCGGAGCTCCGACATTCTACTGTGGCCATCACCCCCTCAAAGTACATGAAACTTCCTCAATAGCCCATAACAGACTTCAGCCGTATTCCCCGCCAAGAAGTTCCCTGCAGGTACACCTTACATCCCTGATGCTTCAACGGGAGTCCCTTTTGCCTTCATTTTAGGTTAAAGTTCTTTCACCCCTTCTCTTGTTTAATTTGTGCAATGAATGTTTACTCTGTGTCTACTGTGGGCAGGCAACGTGGCTGCAAACCTTCACAGAACACGCCCTCGAGGCACTTCCTGTTGAAGGAGTTTCACCTGGTGTTCCTCAGGCCAGGCCTCCCTCGTCTTCATTTTGCTCTGGCCTTAAGTCGGCCCCTCAGACCACCATATCTCTGCCTCAAAGCCCTGAGGTAAGTTTCTCCTGGTTGCTTTTGACATTTTTTTTTCCTCTCAGTCTTTCTCTCTTTCAAAATAATCATTATCAAGTCTGGCAGGAGGCCCCCCTCCTTCTGAGCTCTGGTCTACAGGTTGGTCAGGTGACTTTGCAGTTTGTAAGCAGGCAAGACCCGGTGGGCTAGAAGAGCCAACCCCTCCCTCTGTAGTTGCCAGGCACGGGGTGATATGGGCACTGTGCAGGGAATATTCTCTCTGCAGTCTTGAATCTGGACGCCCCATCTGAGCCTGTCCCAGACGGTGCCCAATGGCTGCTTCAGGAACGCAGCAGTGAAGAACCGTATGTTTAGCTCTGAGAAGGCTCCCCAGTGAGGTCTCGCACGATTCTTCTGATTCTCAGCCTAATCAGCAGTTTGCTAACAGCAGCCCTATTAGCTCAAATTTCGAGAAGCTACTCCATTCTTTTACAAAAAAGAAAAAATCAAGGGTGGGGGTACTATAAATAAAGAAAAGAGAGAAAAATAAACAAACACTAAAGGTCAGTTGTTGCACTGCCCCCTCAAACAGCAAAAATATCTTTGAAGACTTGTCATTTCTTTATTATTTTTCAGAGGTGAAGCTTCACGTGAGTACATGTAAATATCCGACTTGGAGGAACATGGTGACTTTATGTAAAGCATAGTGAAAACTGTTGCTGTCCTCATTGGAAAGAAACAGTTTTGTAGGAACCTGTCTTATGTTTGTATTTCCAATTTAGAGTGTGCGTGAGCCAATGGCACTGAGAAAGGAGCTGCCCTGGAGCTTAGCATTGGGGAATGCTTAATGTGCTTTTAAAGCAAATTAGTTCTTTTTATTTTACTTTAATCCATGTTGGGATCCAAAAGCTTTCCTTCAACAAAACAAACGAGTTAGCATTAGAAAAGCTAGAGAATTAGATGGTAGAGAAGAAAATTCAGACACTAACAAGCTGGATTATCTGGCTTTTAAACTGCCCTGATATGTATCCCCATATGATGAGGGTACACGGGGCAAAGACAGAAACCTAGACCCACAGGGAGGGAGGAAATCCGTAAACAGCGAAAGTTCAAACAGTGTGATTTGAAAAGTAACATCTCTCTGTGTGGTCCAACCCTTCTCTTAATTTACTACAGTGTAACAGCAAGTATTGATTTCTGCCCTCAGCTTCCGGATCTGCCCTTTGTCACTGTTTACCACCCAGAGACTCATGTCAGAAAACCACTGTTCATCAGATTTTTTCATAACAACACATAAAGAGCCGCGGAAAAGGCAGAGGTTTCAGTTAGCTTCATTAGCACACCACGAAGCCTTTCCTCAGCCAATCAGCATTCAAGGTCAACCGAGAGCCAATTTTCTTCTCCTGGACCAAATAGTGTATTTTAAAGAGAGGATCCTGGTAGAAGCGCTTCCGTTACAACTAGGTCCATCCACATATTTCTTTTTGCTCAAGCATTGTAAGACTTTTTTTGTTAGCTTTATGAGACTTTCTAGGATGCCTGTGAAGAGCTTGTTTGAGAAGGCAGGTAAACTTTATGCAATAAAATAAGCAGCAAAATCCCCAATTCCTTCACTAAAAGAGTTCCAAAGATGTCCAGTTTGCTCAAAGGGCCAAGATCCATTATTATCTATACATTAAGCTCCTTCCTCATGAAAGTCATTTAACCAAATGAATTAGTAGAATCATGGTCCTACAAAGAGCTTTAAGAAATCATCTGGTAAAACCTTGAGCCCTCAGAAAATAGAATATCTAAACCTAGCATAGCCAATGGGTTTCTTCTTACGTAAAATTTTCAAAGGACTGGTAGAGGCTGCCTGGAATTCCAAGTGGAGGATTTTGAGAGTTGGTCCAAACTCTGCAGAAGAGTGTTGTGATTAATTAGTAATATCTGCCGAGTACAGGAAAGGGTCAAAGGTTGACTATGGTTTAAATTATCCAAGATAGATCGTATTTTCTTAGGTTTGCTCACAGTCTTCCTCCATCATACATTCTAGTATCATATCTTTATGTTAACCATCCATCACCTTATAAAAACCTTTCAGATACATGTCTCACCTTAGTTTCCCCTACCGAAGACATCAAAAATCTTTTCATCTTTCCCCCTGGGACCTGTTTTCCAATGCTTCAATCATCTTTGTTGCTCCAATTTCCTCATATCCCTTTGAACCATGGTGACCAACTCTGAACACAGTCCTCGAATTCAGACTATGATCTGACCAGTTTAGACAATAGAGAAATTATTGCTCTTTGTCTTCCTATTTTTTTATGCACCCTAGTATCACCTGAGCTTTTCATAATGCCATCTGACTCGTGTCCACACCAGGTCACTGCTCTCCGTGTCCAGGCATTATTCTAGATCTTTCTCATTGGTAAGAGGGATGTTCAGAGGTTTAGCATCAGAATAGTTTGGACAAAAGACGTCTCCATTTTGAGGGTAAGAAAGTTTGGACAAAAGAGAAAGATATCTCTTAAGAAGAAAAAAAAAGCAATTATTTTTAAAACAAAAGCAGATGTTTAAAATGTTCAAAAGCAAAAGTGAGTTAAAGACAGCATTTTTGAAAAAAAAATTCAAACAAATCAGATATTTTAATGAGTTTTATGAGATACCAAACGAAAACTCCAGTGTGGCCCAGTGTCGCCCTGCTCTCTCGTCACCCCCCCCCCCCCCCCCCCCCCCCCCCCCCCCCCCCCCCCCCGCCCCGTGCCCAAGTCACCCCAACTGCCTTGTTCCCGCAGGGTGACAGGAGCCGGATTGGAGCTAACGTAAAGAGAAACTATGATGTTCATTTGAGGCAGCTGAATTTGGCCATAAAACAATTTAAAAGTAAAATTTAAAACAAGAAGACAGCTGAATTAAAACAGATATAAGAAAGGTTAGTCCCAAGTGAGTTGAGTCAGAATGATGGATGTGCCCAGAAAAGCTTAACTATCCAGAGTTTAAACGTGGAAAATATGCAGCCTTTTCAGGATTTGTGTTTGGGGTGCCTTGGGGATTTCCAGAACCACTCTGGAAGAGAACCGTCAAGATTATCCTAGGACCTCTCTAGACTTGAAAGGGCAGGAGAAGGGAGGGGCTGTGTGATGTCCAGCTGGCTCCTCGTACTTAGCGTGTCCAGATCTAAGTTTGTCATCTTCCCCCTAAAGTTAATCCTTCCTCCAGCTTTCCTGTTTCATTAACAGCATGGCCCGTTTCCCAGTGTCCAGGCTGACAACTTTTGTTGCCTTCTCCTTAAATTCTTGCTGAGAATTTTTGGTGTATTGTGGCTATTTCTCTAAGCATAGGAGTCAGCTTCTCTGTTTGTTTAAGTGTAGAGTCCTGCACAGTATCCTCTTAGTTGTCATACGCCTTCTTTCCAGGCCTTTCTGAAATATTTTTTTTTCTGTGCCTGAAAGCCATAGAGGTTTACACAGGGACTATAATGGCAGGTCCCAGAGCAGAATGGTGAAGTTGTCTATTAACCATTTGGTACCTCAAGTTTATCACTCAGATGAATGAAGAAGTTGTCATTTGCCCATAGGTCCCATTCTTAGTGGTGAGGAGAGCTCCATAGCTCATCTTCCCTATTCTCATCATTTGGACCAATTTTTTCTAAGACTATTTAATTAATAATATTGAAATACTTTAATATTCAATTTTATTTGACTTTTCCTAAGACATTTAATTCAGCAAATAGTTACTGAGCTCCTATGGAAGATACTCTGACAATTTTCTGCCCCTTTACAGGATTTCTAAGATCGTCTTGCAGGTTGACCCCCCATGTACTATGTCACCACTTAAAAAAGCTAAGTGTCAACTGTAATTACTGCTTAAGGTTCTTTTAAATTATTTCTGAAATATTTAGTAAGTCAGTGTCTTCTTAGGGATGCTCCCCCCGCCACTCCATGATGGTTAATTTGATGTGTCAACTTAACTGGGTCATGGTGCCCAGATACATGGTCAGATGTTATTCTGGATGTTTCTGTCAGGGCATTTTGGGTAGGATTAACATTTAAATCAGTGGACTTTGAGTAAAACATGTTGTCCCCCATAATGTGGCCGGCCTCATTCAATTAGCTGAAAGTCTGAATAGGACAAAAGACTGGCCTTCCCTAAACAAGGGAGTAGTCTGCCAGCAGACAGACTTTGAACTTGAACTGCTGCATGGGCTCTTCTCTGGACATCTAGCCTGCCAGCTCCTCTCCTCCCCCCTGCAGATTTTGGACTTGCCTGCCTCCATAATCATATGACCAAATTCCTTAAAACAAATAGCTTTACACACACACACACACACACACACACACACACACCCTATTGGTTGTTTCTCTGGGGAATCCCAATTAATACATCACCATGTACCACCCAGGTCTTTGAGGTGGAGATTCCATCCTGGCAGGACCTGACAGTTTTGGTAGAGTTGGTCATTTAATGGAGATTCTGACTAAAGACATATAGGCAGAAGGGAAGAAGGGATGCTCTGGAGGTCTTATCTGTGACTGGACATATGATGTGGGATAAAGAATTCCTGGGAGAGCTAAGAGAGGAGTAGCCTTTTATGCTAATGTCGCAGAAGCAATCTAAGAAATCACATAAGTCTCTGAGAGGGTATCAATAGTTAATGCAATTTAATTAATTGAATTTAAAATATGTTGAAGTTTGATTTTCCAGTTCCTTTGTGTATTTTTTTTGTGTGTGTGTACCACTCTGTGAAATCATTTCATCCAAGGTGACAGAGGACTGGAAGGTTGCTGGCCTCACACAAAAACCACTCTTACGTTGACGCTGACAGGGTGCAGGGCACCCGGGGTCCACCCCGTTTCCTGGCGCAGGTTCTAGCCCTCGCGGCTCACAGAAAGCAGCAACACTTTCTTCTCAAAGAGCACAGACAGATATACTCCAATCGATGCAATGAATGGGCTCCTGCAAATGTATGTGTTGCACACCTTTGTGAATTGCTTTATATATTGCAGACATGTTAGAGGAATTGGCTGTTTCAAAGGAACTTTGCAAGTATCTCATTTTTTTAGTGTCAAAAGCCATTCTGATTCAAGACCATAATCTCCCTCTAATGTAGTAGCTTATGAAGTTCCATTTTGTGTTTAAGAGTTTAATTAAGGCAAGATAAAACTATATTCAATAACTCAGCTTGAGTTATTGTAGAAATGCCTAATGTATTGCCAGAAGTGCCTAATGTCTTGAATAAATGCCAAGTTATCCAAATCAAACTGATTGACAACATAAGTAGGAGTAAATGTCACTGTTACCCATATTTTCCTAAATTTTTCAAAAGAAAGCATCCACACAGTGAAGGGAATCAGAATCTGTTTTTATATCCCTAGAGTTATAAACATTTGTATCAAAATATTTACAATTATAGTATATGAAATATCAATCTATTAAAGAAGAAGCCAAATACAGTACTAGAACAACCCACCGATGTAATGCAAATTACGTGAGACATAAATGGCACAGAAAAAAGTAAAAGACAAAGGAATACATGCTTCACTCCAGTCATAGTTTGGCTTTCTAACACAATGCAAGTATCTCTTGGGTCTATCTGATACATAAGTATGCTTCCGCACGTAAAACGGCCTTCTACAGTCACGTGACAATCCAATGATAATTTGCAAGTTTATCATCCCACAGTTTCTGCGTGCCAACCTCTCGACCTCCAGCCCAGAGGATATGGTGGTCTGCCCTCAGTATCCCCTTAACCAGAATGAACATAGAGAAATATACTTAGTAGGAGTCCTTTTACAGAAATACCAGCAATCATGGCAAAGCAACTCCCCAGAAAGGAAAAGCTTATAAGAAATGGGACGAGGAGCGCGCTGGGAGACAAAAAAGTAGGCAAGAGGTCTCAGATTCTCCCTGAGATAGATCTACTCAGGGTGATAAAAGGAAAATAAACTCTTCCTAAAAATAAACCTTTAGGCAGAATCTGAGATGGCTTAAAATAGCTGCTCCAGGCCAGAGCCATGCCTGCTTAACCAGGGATAACGCACTACTTCTAAGGCCTATATAGAAATGCTCTGTGGCCACAGACAGACCGATTACCATCTGACTGGGCACCACCAGAGTTGTGTTGTTGTTTTTCTCAAAGAAAATATCTGCCCATCACCTACATTTTTATTTACCTCACAGAACTTTTCTTATTTTCCTGGGAATACAGGCACTCTGTTCTTACCATGACTTAAATCTAGTGTGCTCAACACTCTGCAATGACATAGCACCTTTCACCCAAGGATTCATGGTTTGGCTTCGGTTTGTGTGTGTATCAATAAGCTTCCAGAATTGTCTTGCCTCACCTAGGAAGCAGGATAGGTCCTTGGAAAGGTGACCACTCCAGCCAGTGTCCAAGCTGGAATTGCCACTGAGCCTAGGAGCCCTGACCCCCAATGTGGATAATTAGATAAAATGTCCTGAAAAGTTTATAATTGAGAGGGAGAGTAACAGATTGTGTTACAAGGAGCTATATCCGTCTTTCTCTTGTTACGCATTTAAAAGAAACATTGATTGCATGGGGAGGGAACCCTAAAATCGTAACCCTAATACAGCACTGTTACAAGACTTCCTTTTGATCCCATAATCTGAGTAGTACTTTCACCACAGAATTGGTCATTAGTGGCTTTACAGAAACTCCAGAAGAGCCGCCTTGGCTTTAAGCGAGAGGCCTAGCAAAGCTCATAGCAAGAGGTCTCCGTGTGGGACAGCTGTCTGAGGTCTGGTCTGGGCTCTGACCGTGCCCCAGGCCTTTCATTGTGAAAAGTTCTCTTTCTTGGTTTAATTAACCCACCAGCTTGGTTTTGTGAGTATATCTCTTCCTACCATTTTGTCACAAATACCACTGAATTCCACAGAGTTAAATATCTGTTCTAAAGAGGAATCATGGCTCACTGGCCAAAGCCCTCCTATGGGCCCTTCAGACTGGAATGTGATGTTTTGCTTGAAGTCAGGAGCGTGGATGGCCTCCAGGCTTAACACATTCAACATAAAACAATATCTGCCCTTGCCGGAACTTGTACCGCTATTTTCACTTGGTGCAGTAGGTCTGAGGACCGCAGTGCAAGACCCAGAATTCACCCTCGGAAGTGGAGCCAGTGGTGTGGCAGCTGGTGGGGCCCCAGGCCATGTGTGTAACTGAGAACAGCTGGGGGCCAGTCTGGCGGCCGGAGAGAGGCTCTCTGGCCCACGTCAAGGGAGCATGGAAGTTCTAGTCACATGCTTTCTCCCAGGGGCAGGTGCTGGACCATAGAGAACCTCCTGAGTAACAGTTTAGGCTTCAGCCTCTCCCACCCTTCTGTGTCCCTCCCCCTCCCCCCTCCCCTGTCTTGGTTTTTCCTACAGAGCAACTTTCACTTCCCTCCCAGATTCCATGGCTTCCTCCTCCCCACCCCCCAGATCCCCATAAACTTGTTCAGCCTTATTTCTTTCTCAGGACCAGGTAGAGAATGCCAATGATGAAGCTAAAGCAGAAGCAGATCCAGGTCAGGATGAAGCAATAGCCGTGGTGACTTTGGGAGTAGAGGGTCTGCTGACCACTTGCATAATGATGAGTGTAGATGGACACCCCAACCATAATGCATAGCCCTGCAGGGGAAAAAAAGTTAAGGTAAGGTTTTTTTGTTTGTTTGTTTGTTTGTTTGGTTGGTTGGTTGGTTGGGGTTTTGCAGGGAGGGGGAGGTTCTTTTTTTTTATTAAAACCAAGAACAGGTTCTATACAGGGGTGTCAAACTCATTTTCACTGGGGGCCACATCAGCCTTACAGTTGCCTTCAAAGGGCCGAATGTAATTTTAGGACTGTATGAATGTAACTACTCCTTAATGGTTAAGCAAGAGCTCAACGCTGCCACCAGGTAGAAACAAGGTGCCGGGTCGGTTAAAACAAGGTGGAGGGCCGGATTCAGCCCACAGGCCTTGTGTTTGCACCTGTGTTCTATAATTTTTAAAAGATCCTATTTTCCTCATCCGCACTGGGAGAATGAAATCTGGCTGTTTGGCCCCAAACAATAGTTCTGTTGATCTACCCGAATCCAAGCTTGATGGTTCTGTTGCTCAATGAGAGGTGTCTGGCCCCTCACATCTGCACGGGGCTGTGTGGCTGCCTGTGTGAAGGCAAACACAGAACTTCATGTCCACGGCCCAGCACATGTGGGCAGGCTGCCTGGGGAAGCAAGCATGCCACCAAACTCTGTGAGTTTGGGAAGCATGACAGGAGAATGAGAATGGCAATCATCGCGAGCCTGTGGCAGTGGTTGTCATCTCTTGAGACCTCCCACCTGCCGGCCCTCTTCAAGCATCTTACACGCAAGTGCTGCTTGTGGGTGGCCTGCCACTCGGGCGCTGCCTCAGAGCACTAGACTTAAACAATGAAGCAGATGAGGGTTCTTATTCCAAACATCTATCCGGGGTCCTCAAAAAGAGAACAAATAACCAGAGCCACGTGCTCATCTGTTCAAGTTGCCAGGAGCATCCATGGTAAGATTCACTGTAAGCTTTGCCTGGGTAAACTGGAGCCTGCGCCTCAGGTACTCACAGCACACGAGCATGGTGGCGCCTGAGAGGAAGAAGCGGTTTCCCTTCTCCATGGTGAACAGCTGGAACACGAAGACCACAAGGGAGATGACCGAGAAGATGATGGAAAGGATCATGAAGGCCTGCACTGCCTTGAGAGCATCTGTGGACACAGGGGGAGGGAGCAAGGGGTTGTCAGGCCAACCAGTCCCGACAGGCCGGATGGTTCCCCAATCACATGATTGGTCAGCTCTGAATACAATATCTTTATAGATACCTTCATGGGCGTACGCCAGGGATCCATCGCAGTTACCTCCGGTACAGTTTTTCCAAAGGCCTACTGATGCTTTTGTCAGATCTGAAACCACCCAGACCTGAAGCCAGGAGGAAAACAAAAGTTGGGTTTAAAAACCGACCCTCTGCTTTAAATAAGAATAAATACCAAATCAGCTTTGCCCGAGCCATAAGCAAGTCCCCATATTTAGCCATAAATATGGCTACACAGCCCATCTCTTCATGGAAATAAGATTTGACTAAAACTGAAGTTACAAAGTTCCCAAGAGAAAAGAAAGAAGAAAATATGACCAAGGGAGAAATTACCTAGTCTCTCTGGGCTTCACATTTCTCATCAGGTTTAAAAAAAAAAAAAAGAAAGAAAAGAAAGAAATAATTTAACCACAATGGTTCAATATTCTAAGGTTCTAAGAAATGGAAACTCTTGGAAAGAGTTTTGAGGAAACTCTTGGGAAGAGGAAATTGGTTTTAAGTGTGCACCATTCATACAAAACTCATACACTCCATCAAGAGTGTGTCAGGTAAGGGCCTGACTAAAAAGAAAAAAAGTAAGGAAAACGTTCAACTGAAGACAACAAAAACAGCAGGGAAACTAAGAAAATAGCAACGAGCCTGCATGGTTAATATGCCACTTTCATCTAAACAGGAGGATCAAACTTTAATTGTCACAACATGCAAAGTAATTCCATAGCCAAATAGTGCAGCAAAAGCTTTACTAGGGGGTCAGCTGGAAGTGGAAAAGTGACCAGAATGCAGTCCCTGAGGCTCACCACAGTGCCAGCTCCCCCTCTTACTGGGCCCAAGAAAAGCAGTTATCCCTCTGGAACGGAAAACAAACACCTAACTCTGTCCACACAGAGTGTCTGTTAAAACGCATGTTACATGAAAGGTAAGGTCAAGGACACGCAATTGCCTGCTCTTGATTCAATATTCAGCACTCTGGCATCCACTGATACAGTCGAAAGTCATTTATCAGGCCTATTACCCTGAGAGGCTCCGGGACTGGCGTACAGAATGGCTGAGTGACAGTTCGGAGGCGCCTGCGAGGGCAAGGGTTCCATCTCATCGCCGTCATGCTTACATTAATTAGCCTTGCTTATAATCACACCCACCAATGTCGGCCAAACTCATCTATCTGAACTTTAAAACCCTTTGAAGATGGGTTTTAAAATTTTTTTACATTTAAAATGGGTTTTTAAAGTCCTTTAAAATCTTTTCACCGTAACAGGGACCTAAACAGATTCTGGAACCATCATTTGCCTGTCTAGCAATTGGTGGCTTTGGTTCTTGGGGGGGTGTTTTTCTGAGAAAAGCACGAGAAAAGCAAACTGGAAGCTACAAACTACCACTAGAGGGCAGAAAAACCCAAGGTTCAGAGAGAAGAGACTTGCCACCTCCTTATTTTTACATGGTTTTGAGTGAGTGATAATCTTGCAAAATTCCACTTTCACACACTACTACTCTCTGCTCAGAGCTTGAATCCATCAGTCTGGTTACCAAAGCTTCTCATCATCTCTCTCCCAGGTCTGCTTCTAATCAAGGCTCCCAGAAGGAGGGGAAGTTCTGCTCCTGGCACCTGGGTGCCTGCGTTATGCCCTGAACCAAGCCTGTCCCTCCTACCTGGGCCCCTTGGCTAGTGCTTCTGCCTGGAACGTATCCCTATGCTCCTCCCCTGTTCATCTTATGCCAAGAGAAAGCCCAGCCATCTACCAGTCCTGCAAGCTCAGCTGAGCAGACTCCTATGGAGACCGAAGAAGCCTCATTGAGTTCTCCAGCCTCTAGAGTCTAGACCTTCAGGCAGACACTGACTTATCCTCCTCTTACTGAGTTGTTCGAAGAGCAAGTGTGTGTTTTCTCCCACAACTAAGCTGAAAATTCATGAAGGGCAGGGATTGAGGCTTAAACTTAAGAATGAATGAGTGAATGAATGAACAAAAGAACACTACTCACGTTGGCAATGGTGGAAACAAATAACATAATGACAGTGGCGATGTGGACCACAAAGATGCCAGCCAGTAATACCAACATCTTGGCTTTTTGATGATTTGGCAAGTGCAGAGTCCTGAGAAGAAAGGAGAAAACAAAAGGTTACAGTCAGATTCAAGAATATAATTCGGCATTCCCCGCACATATGGACTATCTGCTAAAATCTGAAGTTGCAATAAAAAGCATCACAATTTCATCGTACATTTCTAAAAAACATTTAGTTAGCCTGGTTTCCTAAGTGCCTATTTGTCTATTTACATATACCTAAATATAAACATAATTCTGTGTCTCAGGTATTTATATATCCATCTCTCTAATATAGCCTGCTTCAAAAAAAAAAGAACATTTTATGATAACTGTTAATATTTTATTTCATTTGTGTTTTAGAAGCCAAAAGTAGTACTTGAGTTTTTAAAAAGGCCTTTTGACAACTCTAATTTCCAGTGCCACAATGTCATGTAAATTTCCATTTCCCACTAGGGAGTGTCCCTGCCTCTCTCCAACTGCTCATCCAGCAGTTTCAACAGAAATGGATGCCTGCCACAGAACAGCAGCTATTGCTCAATGCCTGTAGACTGAATACACTACAAATTTGATCCCAGGTGAGATATAAAATGTGAGAGCCACATTTTCTGTTACTATAATGCTGTTTGGTATTCAATAATCGTAACAACCTAATTACAGTTTAATGGTCTGATCGCCTACTCATTGACTGTTTCAGACTTGCGTCACTGTACCTGGGCCTTTGGGCTATGTGTGCCCCACGGTAGGGAATCTGCTATTGGTCTGGGGCTCTGTTATATTTCCTATGACTCAATATGACAGTTCTGGGGGCTTTAGAAATATGCAGCTTGGGATACCACCAAATATGCCTTCTAGTTGTACATGACATGTACACAAATTCCAGTCCTTCATGATGACTCAGTACAGAAGACAGGCAAGTGCATAAATCACATGGTGGGAGAATTGGGAACTACTAGAGATTAAGAATATACATGGATGAACAAGAGTGGTCAGCCATAATCTCAGCAGTGCAGAAAAAGAGAGCCCATTGATCTTAAACCCAGAAAGTAAAGGAAGTGGGCAGGAGGCACATGGGAGGCTATTCTGATTTTTGTCAGCTGCAGGAGTGCTTCATCATGCCCAAGACAGTCACATGCAGTGCAGGCTCCCAGGGACTTCAAAGCAAAGGGCTCCGGTTTATTGGCTTATTCACACCCTAGGCAGGGCGAACCTATGGACATCCCCACCTAGGGAGGAGATGGCTCTGCCCTTCCTGCCATCGTCCCACCTCCCACTTCTCTCTCTCACTCCACCTTATTTAATTGAAGCTTTGAGTGTACTTAAGCCACTTTCCTATTGTGCTGGGTATTTACTGGAAAGCACTAAAAGGCCCCTTCCAACACTTCACGGGCCTTTTATCTCTCTCTGCTCAGGAAACACTACAGTGCCTTGCTCTTTGCAGGCCAGGAGTGAGAGGCAGACACACTGGCTCCCACTTCTACCCCCCCACCCCACCATCCCTTCCAACAAGCCCAGCCCACCCAGCACTTCCCTCCCACCCAGGCTATTTTGTAGGAATTTGTCCAATTTCACTGTGCGTGACACAAGTGATGAAGATTCTCCTGCCGCCCCAGAGGAGAACTTGGAGCTTTCATGTCTGTTATGAATACTCTCCCCACACATTCAAATTCATTTCTGCTTTTCTCAGTTTCTTGCATACTTCCACAATTTTCTGCTTGACTTTAATGCACCGTGAAAAGCGGTTTTGGAGTTAGACAGAGGTTGAGTTGTAATCATATGGAGTTTTTTTACTTTTGGCCTCAGTTTCCTCCTCTATGAAGTGAGGCGTTGCAACACCAATTGTAGAGGGAAATATGAGGGTTACATTGGATCACATATGAAACTCCGAGCACAGTGCCTGGCACGGGGCAGGTACTAAGGGGGCTGCTTTGCTTGTGGTATTTAGCATTACTATTACTGTTATACGAAACTGAAGAGCTATTGCCAACCCTCACGAGGCTGCCCCACGTTAAGTAATAGGACGTCTGCCATCCAGTTTACAAGGGCGCGTGTCTAAAATCAAGTCAGTCCTCTTAGGAATGCCATCATGAATAATCCTTGCCACTTGAGTGGCGAGACCACTAAGAACACACTCTCAGGAACAAAGAACAGAAAGTTCATTCTTCACAGGCTTACTTGACTCTGGGGGTCTCACAGCATTTCCTGGGTCAGCCTACTTTGCACCTGCTCACACTCTCCATTTTGATGTCTTGAACATCATTGCATTCCAAAGACCTGCTCCCCTCTCTGCACCCCCACCTTGGCCCATCCACCAGCCCCGGGGCACTGGAGTTCCTGGCCTGCACACCTCACTTCTGATCTACACCAAAGCCCCACCGATCATTCATCACTGTCCCTTGCCCAGCCCAGGAGGAGTGGTGGGGGTGGGGGTGGGAATCAAGTAAGGAAGCAACTCTCTTTCCTCTCTGACTTCCATGTTGTGCCATATCCATTCACCAGGGAAAGGAGCACAATGTCTTGGAATATAGCAGGTGTTCTTAGTGTACAGAAAGCACAATTCTCTCTGCTTCTGGCTGCTGGAGGCAGCCCGAGTTAGGGGCTGTTTAGCTGGAGTATCACATAATACCTATAAGTGCTATCCATTTCAGCAAAGGGGGGCTTCTGTTGTTTTCAGTGGCCCTCCCAACACATATGGAAACAGAGCAAAGTGTATTCTTAAATTCCTGGCTTGGATCATCCCTAGCTACCCAGTCCCTTTACTATGACCACCCAGCAGAGCACCACGTACAATCCTTGTGGGCCTAATGAGTGAACGTCTGGGGATCTAACAAACAGCAGAGCAGAAGGGGTTTACACAACAGCAGATCCCATCCTCTTGACTTCCACCCACCCATCACTTGCAGTGTAGCTTGCAGGGAGACTCATTTCCTGCCCCAGGGTGTATCTTGCTTCATACAAAAGCACTGAAAAGAGACCATTTCTGAGCATTTATATCATTGGAAGCATTGGTTGCTACAACTTTCTCTCCTGGCAGCATGCTTCACTAAAGCAATAACTGACGTCCCTAAAAGGCTATGGATGGCCATCTCCAGGGGAAAGCACACCCCTACTCATAGCTGGGCAGCTCGGACTGAGTAGTAGACAATAACAGTAGTGCAGTTCTGAGATCTTGGCCTGCCTCTCTCTGAGCATTTGGTGCACCGGGCAGTCCCCAAATTTGTCTGTTGATTGTTGGGAACTCCCATAACAATAGCGTTACTCGTGGTGCTTCAAATAACACTATTGTTATTTGGCTCTCAGACCCAGGCCACCAGAGCCAGTCAACTCACGCGGCCCTTAAAGGGTAGGATGTCCACTGACTGTACTCTGAGGGGTTGCAGCAACACACTTCCCCACCCACCCCTGTAAGCAGAGTAAGATCTCCCCGTTTACCCTCGCCAACCCAGCATGCTCGGGACAGGCGTGGGTAAGGCTCCATGGGGCTGGCTGGGAAACTGAGAAAAATATAGGAGGCATGGGTGTTGACTCTAGAGAGAAGTGACTGTTAAGAGAAATGGAAGTAAGAGACTCAAAGCCACACATCAGTCCTCTGTGATCCCTGCTTGGTTCTCCTTCCTGTCCTAACGCGCAGGCCTGCCAGGTCCCTTTCCACCAGCGCCATCTTTGTTTCTGACCAGGCTTCTCCTTCCCTCCCCACAACGCCCAGGCCACTGTAGAAAAGCAGTCTGTTTAGGTACCTGTCCCAGACACAGGCATCACAACCAGCGACTGTTCTACATTTGGATTAAATTCTCCACTAGTAGGAAATTTAATGCGGTCCGTGGAAATAACCCTGAGGAAAACAGTTGCTGCTGACTGGAGCTGTAATGACGACCTCATGTGGGCCCGGGGCACAATTGCCCTCGCTGGGTGTCTCCATCCACTTAAATTCTGATCAGTGTCTGGACTCCCTCAGACACCCGCACCCGCAAATGAAAGAGCCGACGGAACACAGCTCTGAGACTGCCTCGTATCGCCTGTTTGTCTTTGTTCGGGTGTCCTAGTCCTTCCACAGTCCTCTGACCATGAGAAGTTAATCAGGCCCCTGTGGACAGCTTTCCTTTTTTAATGAGCAACTAATACTGAAGAGACTTTAAGAATAATGGACTTCTAAAAATGTTGGTTTAATTAATGCATTAATTAATGCAAATAAAAATGTTGGTAATTTGGTAGCTGAGCTCTGGGTCACATAACTTCTTCCTGCCTTGTCATTGTGAGTTTATTAAGCTTCCCCTGGAGCCCGGGGGAGAGGCTCTTTAAGGGTGACCTGAGGTACAACAATTGGGAGCAATACAATAAGATAGAGTAACCCAAAACCGACTTCTCCAGCAAAGGAAGTGCTGGAAATCCTGTGCCTGAGTCATGGAAGACCTACCCTGAGCCTGGGGTATAACATAATCAGAAACAGGGAGGCCGGGGGCTGTGTGAGCAGCAGGAGAGTCCCTCAGGGAAGAGTCCCGCAGAGTGCAAATGCCGTGATTCATCTGAGAGTGGGAGAGATTCTCTCAGACAATGGCAGCACGGAGACACCCTCTGCCAGATGGTGCAAGAGAGCTTTCTGGGAAGCCTGTGGCTCTGGCTGGCTGGACAAGGCAGTTGGGCCATTTCCCCGGCAGCCTAAGATGGCCCAGGCTTTTCTGGGGAGAACAGAGTAGCAGCAGCCAGATGCTAAGTTCCCTATTTCTCCTTCCTCTCATCCTGGTTTTATTGCACAAAACATCTTCTTCCATTATTCATCTTGCATCCATTCTTTACTTCCCATTGCCCTTGTCCAGTTCTGGTCCTAGTCTGGACTAGAGCATCAGCTTCTCCCAAGATCCTGTCTCTGCACTTGCCTGCTACCATACCCTCCACACTGCCAGCGTGTCATCTGACCATGCTACTCCTCTGCGCAAAACCCTCCAAACTCCCCATCACCAGGAAAGAGACTCCAAACACTGCATTCACACTGATCCTGGTGATCCGAGAAATTTGAGAAATTGGTCTCAAAAAGGAAAAGAATGCCCTTTCTCCAGTAACTACCTATAAAATTCTTTCCAAAAAGCTCGAATCCTGCCTCCTCTAGGAAGCCTTCCCAGATACAGAGGTCAGAAGTCGGCATTTCCCCCAGTTAAGCTATAGCACTTCCATAGCCCTTTATTAAAACCACTAGTGGCTGCCTGCCTGGTAACAGTTATTTGCGAAATGTTTGGCTCCCCCATTCCAAAGATTCTAAGTTCCTGAAGGGAGAGTCTTGTCTATGATAGGTACCAAATAAATATCTGTTCAGTGAGCAAATAAATGTTTTCTTCTTGGTAGAAAAATAATCAATGTCGAAGTGACAGCAGGCTTTAAAATAAACAACAATTCTAGAGGAAAAATGTTTCATTTTTTAACATACATGAACTCTTGTCCTTTATTATTTTTAGACATTATTTATATATTACCATAACTATGTATTGAGCATCTTATTACATGCAAACTCTATGTTACATATTTCCATATAAATACCTATGTAAATATGTATTTCCTGAATCACATTATAGTGTTCTGGAAGGCACTGTGTTCAGTGTCTTTTTATTCCAGATTTGGAATAAAAAGGAAGGAAGGAAGTTAATGCAAAGATAATTAAATTTCTAAACACTAATCTGTCCACAGACTTAACACTACTATCTATCTCTTTAAGGTATGGAATCTCTGAATGCAGAGGGGGCTTGAACATTCCTCCACAGAACATGGAAGCTCGTCTATAAAGCTGTACCAGAAAACTATCTAAATCATGCCTACACTCCTCTGGTCCCAGAGAACTGACTGCCTACCGAGACACCTTCCTCCCCCCAGTTAGGAAGTCCTTCTGACAACCGCATCGGAGTTTGCTCTAGGCAACGACTACCCCTGAATTTAGCCCTGCCTTTAGCTAATGCTTCCTCTTCAGCCCTTTTCTCAAATGGTTACCTTTGCAGAATGATCAGGTTATCAGAGATTTAGCCAGAGGACATCACCTAGATTCCCAAATCCCCATCATATTAGAACACAGTCCTGAGATTCCTCAGCTGCAAGACACGACTCTGCCTTTTCATTGACTGCTGACTTTTCAACAGCGACATCCCACCCGCTCTGGGTAACTGCAAACTTGCAAGAAAGCTTTCTCACACCATCTGACCAAAGACAGGCTGCTTCCTCCGAGGCACAAGAGGAGTGAAAGGCCACACTGCTCCCAGTCATATGATCTCCATGAGTCAGCCTGTGTCCCTGTGCCGTCTTCCTCAGCAGGACACCCGAAACTTCTGCGGCTGCTTCTCCCTCGGGACACTGTGGAGGGTGGTGGCATGCACGTCTTCCTATCCTCCACACGTCAAGATCATTTTGCTTTTGTTTGTTTCTTTTTGATGTGTTTGCTTCCCAAGGAGGGTCATTGGAATTGGCAAAAATGAATGGCCATGGAACACAAAAGCAGAAAAGGAAATGCTGTCTTTTGGGAGCAGCCATAGAGGATGTGTCGGAGGAGGAAAAGGCTGGGATGAAAGTCAGGCCGAGTGGATGGGACCTTGGATGAGCTTTTCTGGCCATTGTTATTGTTGTTTCATGTCAAGTGTACTTTCCATTCTAAATATTGTTTTTACATAGGGCTGGGGCAGGGGGACATTCATTTCTCCGTGGGAAACGTGTGGAGAAAAAGGCTCCTGAAGGGCCATTTCCTCCTGCCTCAGGATACCTGATGCCTGGGGTGGAAGGACAGAGCTCCAGGCTGCACCTCACCGCAGACACATCACGCCAGGCCTCGTGTTCTCCAGAGCAGGGAAAATTCTATAACCTGGAGAAAATCAGCCACCACACAGGAAAAGTAACAAGGATCTACACGCTCCGAGGAAAACATCTATGTTTTCAGGGTCCTGCGGGAAAGGAGACTGTATCTCCCAGATGTGGGCCACCGTCAACGGAGTGATTATGGAAAGGGGAGCGTTTATCCGGCACTGAATTAGGGAGAGAACCAGGGGGTGGGGGTGAGGGACAAGCATGCTATTTTTAAAAAAGAAGAAAAAGAAGAAGAAAGAACACCTAGTAAAAAACCAGCTTCTCATAAAAACTCAGCCTCTGGCCAACTGCTGACTTTGAGAGGAAAATCACACAACCTCTCTGGTCAGTGGTTCCTAGAGAGACAGTACCTAATGGTGATGTGCACAGGTTTACGGTTCAAATCCTGACTCTACCACTTCTTTTTTTTAATTTCAGTTTGACTGAGGTATAATTGACATATAAGCTTGTAAGATAAGTAAAGCATATGCTGCGGTGATTTGCTGACTCCACCGCTTCGTAACTGCGATCTGTAAACCTCCTGGGGTTGATGTGAGGATTAAAGGAATCGTGCCTCACAGTGAGCAAAGGCTCTGGGGTTGTCAGGGGTTCCTTTTGTTCAATCACATAACATGGGAGGCTGGGGCCAGCGAGACGGGCTTTACGCTGCTCTGGCAGATGCTGAGCACCAACAACCCCGCTAAAGGCAGACAAACAGCATGAATCTTGTTTTTGCAAACGCTCCCATGGAGAATAATATGTCTTTCCTATTTCCCCTTGTCCACTGTCGTGTCCGGCGAGGGGGTGGTTCAGGGCTACAACTGCAAAGGCTGAGGCCAGCCTTGGGCTGCAGAGAAGCAGACCTAGCCTACGCCCCCAGACCGCAGCTGGTCAGGCCATCTGGCGAGGTCTCCTGGGCAAGGACGGAAGCTTCAATGTCTTCTGCTTCTGACAAAGAAGAGCGTTCTGGCAGCCAGGATGTCTTCAAGGGAGAGGTTGCCAAGATAATAACTAGGGTTTGGGAAGAAATATCAAGGTGTGGCGCGGCCCCAGCGGCGCTCGGGTGGGTCGACAGTAGATGGCAGCAACATGCTTCAACCAGCAGAACTGCAGCCTTGAGAGGTGGTGAGAGCTGGCTGGGACCCTCCCCCTCACCCAGAGTGCTGGGTGGGCTGCAGGGTTTGTTTCTCATTTTGAGGGCAATTGGTTGTTTAGAAGTCCAGAGATTGTTAGGTTATTCAGTCCAAACCCTTGACAAAGGAGGAATGGGGGGTCCCCAGAGGAAAAACAGAATCAGAGCTGAAGCCCACCATCTCCCGGCATCTAGACCAGGCCTCTTCACTCCAGGGCCATCTCTCTCCTGGACTGGTCTCAGAGACCAGCAGATTTCTGGAACTTCACTCTATTTCTCCTGCTGCCTCCTAGTTAATCAGAGGGTCAACACAGCCCCTCAAAACAGGGCCATTGGTAAAAACAGTCTCTTTCAAGGGCCGCTGCTTCTTCCTGCCTGGCTATTAAGGCCCAAACCTACCCATGCCCACACTGCAAACCCTGAGACAAGCTGCCCCCCACCCTCCGCACGGAGTCCCCTCCCCACTGAGAAGCACAAAGCACAGGGAAGCTCCAGGCCTCAGCGTTCTCTCAGTGTGAACACACCCCGTGCCCAACTCATTCTTTCAGGACAGCAATGCTCTCTCCGCCAGGCTATAGCTCCAGGCCGCTGAGGAGGGGCCTTTGATTCTTTGAAAGAAGAACCCTAACTATCAAAACCCTCATTCGGCTCTCAGCTCTGACCTGAGAAGAGGAGAAACGTTGGGAACATCACTATCGGCACAAATATTCCATGGAAACACCAATGACACCAAGGATGTACTGACCAGTGTTTGTGTTTGAGCAACAGAAGATTCTTCACTGAGCCCAGTGAACAGAGTATTTGACCCTGAGGAAGACCCTGAAGCGTTGAGGGCAGGTGGTCCCCGAACAAGAGAGGAGAGACTTAGGTGGGGAAAGGTCCTCACACTTCTGTCTTGCTCTTTCAGCACCTCGGTCTTTCTCTCACCACTTCGTTTTTCCTTCCTCTCCCAGGCCTTTGTGTTTGCATCTTTGCTTTGCCCCAACGCCGCGGGACCCCAGGGAAACACAGGCAGTCCCACTTGTTCCCTCCCCGCCCTTTCCTCCTCTGAACTTGTTCCTCATTGGTTCCCGTCCACACCTTTACAGCCACACCCTCACGCTGTGGGGTCTCCCTCCGTGAGAAGAGGGCGGGGCTCCTTTCCCAGGACGTGCTCAGTTTCTCCCTGAGCCTGGTTGGGTCTGTGTTAGTAGGCTTAGCTAGCCTGCCCCTCCTCATCTGAGCTGGCTCCTTTATGTTTCATTAATCAAACCTCTTCCTTTTCACCCCCGAGCTGGGTGAGTGCTCCTTGCTATTGGATGATGAAGGCCACCCACACCACATCTAAGGAATCTCCAAGCAGATGAAGCAGAGGACATGGCCTGGGCCCTCCATCCTCCGAATGCCTGTTTCAATGCAAAACGTTGCCTCGTTCCACTTTTCTACTCATTTTTATGGATTAAACTACCAACTAAAATGATTTAAGGATTTCTCAAAATAGGAATGCTAGGACCTTAGAACAATATAATTTCAGAGCCACAGGGGGCATTGGATACCACCAAGTTCAGTCTCCTCAACTGAGAAGACAGATGACCTACTCCCGGTCACACGGCAGCATTGGGACAAGACGCCAGCCCCTCTGTCTTCTCGTTCAGCCACCTTGTATCTCCTCCAGAATTTCCGCCAGCAGTGTCAACCTGCGCTTAAAGGGTTGCCAATTTCACTTATTCCACCGGAAGAGAGATTTTATGGAATAGGCTCGGAAAACACAAAAACTGCCAGATCCGCAGACGGCTGCCAGCACCAGGAGCAGAGGAATCCCTTTTAGATCTAGGAAAACGCCATTTCCACAACAGGGAAGGAAATGTTGACCCAAATGCTTTGTTAAAAGTATTGTCAAAAGAGAAGCCCTGACCGGTGTGGCTCAGTTTGTTGGGCGTCATGTCACAGAGCAAAAGGTCCCTGCTTCAAGTCCCAGCGCTGGGACTTCAAGGTCTCAGCACATGCCTGGGTTACAGGCTCAGTCCCGGGTCAGCGCATGTACAAGAGGCAACTGATTGATGTTTCTCTCTCACATCGATGTCTTTCTCCCTCTCTTTCTCTCACCCTTCCCCTCTCTCTAAAAATAAATAAAATCTTTTTTTAGAAAACAGCAATCTCCACAAGGGTTTACAGTTTTATCTTTATGCTTCATATCAATGGATCTTCCAATGAAATTAAGAGAAATTATTTACCCAGTCATAGCACCAGGGACTGAAGTGTTACAAAGTATGATCTCGAGACACGTGTGTTTGGGGAGAGTGTGGGAAAGTCAAGTAAACTACTAATCGAAACAATATTTGGGCCCCTTTATTTACTGAAGAGAAATCTGGAGTCACCTGGGCAGAACTGGGAAGAGGATTGGAAATGGGAAGTTTATGGTCAGAAAATTCCAGTTCTGCCCTGGTTGGGATGATGAACTCTCTTTAAGGGATTGACATCCAGATTGCCTGCCAGCAGTGACACCGAGGTTACACTAGGTTGGCAGCCTGTTCCCAGAGTTACATGGCAGGTGGTAACAGTGTACAGGCACGGGCTACTTGAACTATGGACCACGTTAAGAAACAACCCCACAGGGCCAAGTTGGAAGCCTCTGTGTCTAGTATTAAATTGATTTAACCATGACCTTATGAGTAGCAACTGGGTGTGTCCCCCAAGTATGCATATCTGAGAGTCTGGAATGTCTCTGAGCTTTTGTATATACATGTGGTAAGTTAAAGAAGGAACCATATTCATGTGCAGAGAAGGCTATATCTCAGAATCAAATCATACGGCTACGGTTTGCTATAGGCGTAGTCTCAAAACTTCAAAATGTTTCCTGCTCCTCTTGCTGGGTGTCAGGCCATAATATTAATACTAATCAAGTCTTAACCATTAAGTATGCAGCAAGGGTTAAAGGTTTAGGGTGTAAGGAGGGTTGGGTGGGGCAGCAACAACAAAAATGGGATAGATATTTTCTGGGTCAGTACAGGACCGCAGAACTCGAACAAAGAATGGAAGTTAGAGAGAAGCCAATTTTGCCAGATTTAAGAGACTCTAATAACTAGAGCTGTCCAGTGAAGAGGGGTGAGCATGGAGTATACTCTGAGGTAGTGAGCTCCCTCCCTGAAAACTCCCCGAAATTTTAAAGAAACGTCAAATGGCCATCTGTCCAGGGTGGTATAAAAGGAAGATTTCTGCATTTGGTAAGAAAGTAAAAGCCTTGACCTTCAAGATCCTTCCCAGACCGAGAATTCGATGAACAAAATTAAGAGTGGAATATAACTAAATTCGTCTTGTGCCCTTCTCTGTGGTCACTTTTCAGACGTGTTCCCCATCCACCTCTGAGGAGCCTGTGTTTGTTTTGCTTCTTCATGCGGGAACCATTGATCTCGCTGGGTCTGGCATGAACCAAACAAAGCCCACAGAGCCAGCCAGACCAGGCCAAGAGGGTCTGCATCCCCAGGACAGTCTTGGCGAAGCCCATTCGGTAACAAGTCCCCCACCCCCAAGTCTGGACATTGCCCCTGGGAACTACTGGGGCCCCTCACTGGTCTCAGGGGGGAAGCGTGAAGAGTTGAGAAAGCCACAGTAAGTCTTTTCAGTGGTCTGTGGAAGGATGTCTTTCCTTCCTCAGAGGTCTGCCCTGTACTCTTGGGAAGTAGCCAGCGTCTGTTCTGGGATGTGGTCTGTTCTGGGTTGGTGCTTGATGGCCTTCGGACAGCTCCCAGGACAGTTCAGTCCCCTCCAACCATGGCAGTCTGGGGGGTCCTCCGACCGGCCGCCAGACCGGACATCCTGCCGCCCTCCAGACAGCACTCCGCCCCCACCCATGCTTCAGAGTCTGGGGTGGAATCCGATCCTCCTGTGCGGGTGGGAGGCTGCAGGGAGGAGAACATAACCCTCACAGCTCCGCGTTGTCAATGACTTCCAGCTGCATTCCAGAAAAGCTGCTGCCGCCAGGGACTCTCTCCCCACTTCTGGGAGGAAGAGAGGAAAGCGGGAGCCAGAGTAGTAGTTTTTTCAATTGCCCTCAAAGCCCAGGAAATAGCACGGAGCCTATTTTTTATGCATAAAACTACAGTATAACGCGAAACTCTGCACAAATAAGCAATCCATGACGGTTTACAGCCCCAGAACGTTCAGTATTTTCTATTTGCTGACTGGTTAAATTAGCTCATTAGTTTTAACCTGCACAGAACTACAAGATTTGTACTGACTTCATAGAATACCATCACTATCAACTTAATAATGGCTTCCCTAGTCCACATCCAGGTAATCTGGAAATAATAAACCTTTCCAGCAAATGTAGGAGTTCCCTGCATCTTGAAAAGTTGCCCTCAAATTTACTTAATCATCCCCCTGCGGGCAGTTTTACTAGGAGCGTTGCCTGTACAGTGTACACAGGCTGATTACATTTAAATCTTCCCTTCCAACGGACTACATTTCTAAAGGAAAAGTCTAATTTCATCAGACAAGCTGAATCCTGTCATTTTCCTCATCTTGTTTATGCCGGGCAGGGGGTGGGGGTGGCAAATCCACCAGTATCTATGTTGAAGCGGGCCACGCCTCAACCAAAATGCTAACCAGAAAAAAATCACCCTCCTTCCTTTCTCCAGATTCACTTCATGATTAACGCGAGCATTTGCATCTGACCATCACAATTTGGAAAAGAGTGAAAAGACAAATGTGCCCAAACAATCACTGGCTTCCATGCAGAAAAATTCCACATCCATCTAAAAAAAAAATTTTTTTTTATCACTTCTGATATACCAGCTTTCCACTCAGCACTAAAATTCAGCTATTTCTGGGGTGGAAGCACAAAGCCATTCAACATTTTCGTTACAGGAACAGACGACGCTCCCCTGCCCCACCCTCTCCCCCAAATCCAGCTCCCCTCCTGCCTCTCCTGTCTCGCACATCGGGCCAAGGAGAAAAGATCTGGAGTCTGCATCAGCCTCCTCATTTCAGCAAGTCAACCCCTCCCGCGTTTTATTTAAAACACCAGTTGCTCCCCTCCTCTCTCCCTGTCTCTCTCTCTCTCTCTCTCTCTCTCTCTCTCTCCCCTTCCTCCTCTTGCTCTAACGGTTTTCTTTAAACAAAACCCACCTCTCTTGTCCCACCCTGTGGGGAGGAAAAACCACTTAAATTCAAACAGAGGCGAATGAACAAACAAAAAGGCAGCAGTAAAAGCAACAGCAAAAACAGTCTGAAAAGCAGGTCTCTACCCACCGCCACTCCAGAAAGACCAGCAACCAACCAACAAGCAGAACCACAATTCAAGTGCTGAAGCAATTTGAATCAAAATGGAGGAATGGAAAACATGTGGCAAACGCAGCTTGTCATTTCAAAGGTGTGTAGCATTTCCTCCATAAAGACTATCCTCTCCAGGTGTGTTCCAAAGTCCCTGCTCCCTTCACATCTTCAGAGCGAGAACCCAGGTCCTGCAGGACAGAATTCCAGCCCAGTCCTGCTGGTTTCCCTGACCCTCTCCACTTCCCACTGTCCAAATACATTTTTCTGAACCTTATGGAAAAAGTTGTCTCAGTATCTACTTTTAGCCAAAAGTTTCAAGGAGCCATTTCAAGGAATCATAGAAGAATCGTGAAGGGAAAAAGAAAAAGCAGGACTTAGGTGAGGTCAGAAGAAGGAGAGCAGTGGAAAAGAAAGAGAATTCTGTTTCCTCTCAGTGTTGGGAGCTGTCCTACCTGAGGATCCCAGCGAAAGAGGCACCTCGAGTGGCAGGAGCTGGCAGCTGCTGGTGGCTCGTCTGCTCTTCTGGAGCTTTGTGACCACAGTGAAGGGAGGGACCTGCCTCCCGAGGTTATAAGTTTCCTGCGCTGGTGTGCTGGGGTGTGTGATGGGCGGTTTCTTTTCACTCTGTTTTAAAGGAGTTTCTATGAATCAGTCTGGCTTTAAAAAAAAAAAAAAAGATTTGTTGGTAAGCTACGCCCTGCTAGGTTGGCAGTCAGTCAAGAGAGGCTGGGAGTGAGCCATCAATTCAAAGAAGCCTGTTTCGGCTCCCTCTGACTCAGACACAGACCACAGTGGAAAAAAGACTGACATGGCTTCAAATGAGTAATAGAAGTCACACAAATAGATCTGTTTACCAAAGGCCATTCCTCCTTACCAAAAAGGAGTCTCGGTTACCAAGGGGATAAGGCGAACACAAGTTATCTGCTCACAGTTTCATCTGGGGAGGGGGGGGGGGGAAAGGGGGCAGCGTCCTGCCCCTGGAAATTCTATTTAATCATCGAAGGAGAGTCCCATTCTTCCTCGCCCATCAAATGCATCAGCTGCCGCTCATGATCAAGAATGATTAGATTTACTTATTTACTTCCCTGCCTGACCCCAGTGCACTGTCCTGTAAGGTGGGGCCCTGGAAGCGAAAGGGGACACAACAAGAGCTCAGGTCACACTGTCTCTGAATGAAGGAGCACTAGTGACAGCAGACTAATTTATCACCATTCTGCCCTGTGAGTGCCCATGTGGCCTCCACACATTGGGGAGGAAGTCCGCTGGCTGACAACTTTGCTCTCTGATCTCCAAGCACTAATTGTGTGGACCTTGCTCTGCAGCTGACTTTCGTGTGCTTGGCCTGGAGCGTAATCATCACGGCTTCCCTGCACTGCTCCTCTCACTCAGGACTGGAGCTGGGAGGAGCCGGAGGAGTCAACTAATCCCACAGCCAGCCATTCCACTGGAGCAGAGGCCCAGACACCTGAGTTCAAGCCCAGCTCTCCCCTTTATTTTCTGTGTGACTGACTGTGTGCAAACCAAAATCAACTTCTCCAGGCCTCAGTTTCCTTGTGCATAAAATGGGGGAGAAGGTAGCTATCTCAGAGAGTTGTGGGGAGAAGTACCCAGAGCTTATACAAACGCTTCGCAGATAGTAAGCACTCAGTAAATGTTAACGGTAACCATTGTTTTACCGAAGGAGAAACTGAGGCACAGAGAGCTCAAGTGACTGATCCACGGAGACACAGGAGCAATGGCAGCTTCATTCCAAGTGTGTCACATCCAAACAACTCTATTTCTATTATTCTCTGCTGCATCATGACAACCTATTTCAATTCAAATTATTTGTATGTGGTTATTCATTCATTCATTCATCCATTCATCCATTCATTCGACCAACATCTACAGGCCTAGGCACTGTCAGAGCATCGGGCCACAGATGTGAGCCAGATCCCTGTGTGTATGTTCTTGGAACTTAGACTTCATTTAGAAAAATAGAAAACAGACTGGTGGCTCTTCACCAAAATATTGATAAAATTAGGTGATAAAATTATAGGTGACTTTTCATTTCTTCTGGGTAACATTTCCATATTTTCCAAATCTTCTGCAATGAACCTATAAAACATTGGTTTTTAGGAAAAAATGTAATGGAAAGGAGAGAATATTTTTCTGAAGTAGATGATGGGAAAACCACATACACATACATGCACATGCATACATTTGAACACGTACGTATGTGTGCATCTGTACACACACCCGCACACTGATTTGATGCCAAATTTCCCCAAGTCCAAAGAACTGAATTCTGTCCCTGTAAGGATGAGACAGTGTAGATTTTTCATTAAACAGTGGTGATGTGACAGCAGATTGCTTCAATTTCTCTTATCTTTCATCACCCCTCCCCCATCACTTGTTTCATAATAAAAATGCCTGTTTGAGAGGAGCCACTCCCAGCAATGGGTTGTGTCCCTGTGATCTCTGCGCAGCCTAACCCTCTGGGAGGGCTGGGCTGCATGATGGGGCCCAGGAGCCCTCTTCGGCTATAGGAACAGAATAACACACATTCTTTCAGAGCAGTGCAGCGTTCTACCGCCCCCCTCCCACCCTTCTCCCTCCCTTCCATTTGCCTTCCACGTCCAAGGCCTTCTGCCAGTTTCAAACTCTTCCCCCAGCAGCTTGTAAAGGAGGGCTGGGCTCTAGAGTCCTGGGATGCTGAGGCATCTGGTCTGGTGACATTTCTTAAAGGGAAATCTCTGGGGCCCGGAAACATTGGAAGGAAAGCACGCTGCCTCCTGCCGCCCTCTCAGGGTTAACTATGGAAAAAGCAGAGGCCTCCCTTTAGGTGCTTCAGTAGAAGGGTATTTGATACTTCTGCATTCCCACTCTGGGTTTGAAAGGGACAAGCAGCGGGTTGAGGGAGGTGTCCTGAAAATGGGACTCAGAAAACAGAAGTTCTAGTTTTGTGCTCCCACTGCCCGGCCTCGGGGTGAGCCAGTGATCTGCCTCCTGCTTTTCAACCTTAAAGTGAGTGGATACCACAGCCTAATAAATCTCACCTTCCATGTGCTTTTTGGAGATGTAGGGTTTGGAGAAAAAATGTTAAATGCTTTGAGCTCTTCAAATACACACACACACACAGTTATCATATAAAGCTAAGTTGCATAACTATTTTTTTAAATAAATGCCCATTGAGGATCGCTAAAGGCTCATAATTAACCCTTGAAATATCACTGAGCTCATTTTATCAAACAAAGTCATCAAGTCTGGGAAGGAAATTGAATCTGCTCTGGCTGAAGCTCCAGTTCATTGAGCCTCCGGACGGGATGAAAACATTAAGCCTGCTTTCTTCCATGGCCATGAGCTGGACAGTATTAAGTCTGCAGATAGCAGAGGGCTCAGGGCTCGAAAACCACACGGGGCTGAAGAATGCAGCTCTGTCTGGCCTCTGCTTGGTCTTTTCAAACAGGTGGGGGCACCCTGCCATTCTGCTCTGTGTTCCCGTCCCCCTCTTTTGGAAGGTAGATTAGACACATTCACTTTCCACGCAAGTAAAGAGCTGAGAAAAATTTCATTGGACCCCAATAAAGCCATATATTCTTGGGAAAGAGTGTCCCTTCTTGCCCAATGCCACCGTTTCTCTCAGACATGGCCATGTTTCCTCCTCCTTCTGAAGAAACAAAAATCAATTTCTGGCTTGATGCCACGCAGGGCAGATTTTTAAGTCAGAACTGGTGTAAATACTTTTAGTGAATGTATGAATCAAGGGCTTCTAATGACTAGATATAAGGAGAAATCTCTTAAAGTAGGTCTGGCCCCAGTGGCCCTCGGGAAAAAGAAAAAACGAAGAATAGCTTGAATCTGCTTTTGCTCAAACTCAGCCCAAAAAAATCTCAAACATGTTCCCCAAAGCCATGCGATGCACGAGGACATCCCTGTGCATATGAGCAACCACTGCTTGAAAGGTAAGTCGATTAAAAAATATTAAATGGTATTTTCCAAAGTCGAAAAAATGTATGTTCCTTGCCACTCCTGTTTGAAATTTGAGAATTTACCAGAAATTTCATCTTCTTCCCCATTACTTCTTTCTGCTCTGCTCTTTATTTCTCCTGCAGGCTATTTTCTTCCTGCTTTTATTGTTCGCTTTCTTAAAATCTTATAATCAAACTGTACTATAATTTTACAAAATGAGGAGTCTCTAGAATCCCCTTAGAAAGGGGAAGAATACCCTTCTTCCCCTTTCTTGTCTCTTAGAGAGCTTGTCCTGAAACTTCTTCGAAAGATAAAAACTGATGGAACTCCAAGTTTCCATGCGGGCCCTTGGTCTGACAGTTCCAGCTGCATGAAAAGTCTCGATAAGAAAGCATGGTGATGAACGGGGGTGTAGGGGAGACGTGGCTGTGTTGGCAATGACTTCTGAGCCTGGCAGGTGAAATAAGCCTAGCCTGCCACCTTGGAGAGTTAGCAGATTGATATTAATCCTGTAATCCACTTGTTCAGGCAGCTGGGAGTGTAGGGGTGATTGAAATGGCTAAAAGAACAGACCTCCCAAGCTATATCTACATGGTTATGGCTTCAGAGCAAGAGAATATTAAGCAAACAAAATAAGAAGGGAAAAGATTCTTTCTCCAACTAACGTCAACTGCAATACCAGAAGGGGGACCTTAAAAGTATATCACCTTCTTCATTTTACTCCTCATGCTACTGAACGCATGATTCCTACTGTTTAATGGACCATTTCAGGGGCTGAATAGTCAAAAGCAATGACTATGCATAGAGTAGGCAGCGAGTCCAGTAGTTAGATGCTGCCTACATCGCAGGTACTCCATTAAAATCTAGTGCATTTAATCAGTGCAGTGTCCAATTTCCAAGTAGAAGATCTGGTGTCCTCCTCCAAGATTTTCGCCTCTAACTCAGCTGCTGATCAGAGCACCCTATAGCTAAGCCCCCACAGCTATAAGAAAAGCAATGAGCACATATTTTTAAATTTGCCCAAGGAAATTGTCATGGAAGGGGGCCCAGCAGCTCATCCTTGGGAGATTTTTTAAATATATTCCCCACTGGGACTGTGTGGTCAATGGAGCACATAGGGACACTCCAGAAGTGACCTTTGAGACCAAGTTAGCACTTTCAGGCTCACGAAATGTTTCCTGGTGATTAACAAATAAAAACTAAGTAGAGTGACTCAATAACTCAGCCTTGTTGGAAATGCTTTCTGGTTACATTTTAGGGTGATTAGTTGAATATTTTTAGGTCGTATAAGACTTAAACGAAATCTTTCGAATCCTTAAGACACATACACGCACACACACAAGGTGACATTTTCCATTCCAGACACACGATGCCAGGCCCACCCTACTCCTTGTGGGGCACTTGAACCTTGAAGAATGTGTATTCTCAGCATTTACAGCCATTCTTTCCGAGTACGGCTGGGTCCATGCTGACGAACACGCAAAGCTCCTTTTCCAGACCCTGCGCTGGTCATCCCCCTTTGGTTAACACAGCGGACCTTCAGCCAAATTACAGCGCTACCCGGTGTGATTTATTCAGTTACATCTTTCTAGTTATAGTTTCGCCTTAGCCACTCTTGCCTGTGACTACACCCAAGCATCTTACTTAGAGTTGGAGGTCCACAAATCTCTGACACCTTTTGTGACTATTTGGAAGGGTCGCTTCCACAGAGGCTCAAACCAACCTACTCCTCCTAATTTTTACTTTTCAAAAATTTTTTTCTATTTGGAGAGTAAATTTATTAAACCAGAGGGTAGTGAAACAAGAAGAGGCAACAGGAGAGAGACTAGGCGGGGCTGCTTTGGCTCTCTAGAAACGTTCTAGAAAAGAAGTGAGCCAAGGCGGGGCTGCTGTCAGCTCATTGAAAAGTCAGAGAAAGAGGGCCTTTGGAGACGGGTTCAGGGGCTTAGCCAGGGACGAGCTGCTGCTGCCCACTGCTCCCTGGGTTGTAAGTTTCTGGGGACCCTTAGAGTTTAGGAGAAAGAAAATTCACTCCAAAAGGAGATTCAAGAGGGCGTGCCCCAAGGAGGGCTTGCCTAATCCTTACTCTTACATGAGGACTTTATTCTGATGTTCTGGGGATGTCTTAATATACTTTTTGTACTACGAACTTTTACTTGAAGATCCGAGGCATCACGCCTTCCAAAATGCCCTTCTTTCTGGATTGTGTGCTGGGCAGCACTTGCATGTCATTGAAGGGAAAGAAACTGTAAACCAAGTGGATGTGGAGAAATGTATTCCCCCATCCTGCAAGGGTCCATGATCCAAAAAGAGGATATCCTTTCACTATGCGATTTCCGATTGTAAAAAATGAATCACTAGCTTTGAACAAAATTCCAATAATGCATGAAAATGTAAATAAGAAAATTAAATCATCCAAAACCTCCCCTCTGAGATAATTACCGTAAACAATCGTTCATGTACAGGTAGACATACATAAAATACCACCATGCACGCTGCCCTGGCATGTGCCGCCATCACACAACAGGTGTGTGTCCCTCTGGCTCAGCCTCACAGCTTCCCGTGTCAGTGGGTCTAGATCCCCACCGTTATTTGTAGTGGCTACCAAGTATTCTGTTACGTGCATCTGCCATAACGTTATTTTTAAGATTCCCTATTAATGGAAAATGGATATTTATGTTACTTTGATTTTTTCGTCATCCTAAACAATCCTGTGGTGAAAATCCTTGTACATAACATATCCGCACATGAAATGACTCGTTTGCCATCTCACTGAATATTCTATCCCCCATTCGTTGAATTGGCAGGTAGTACAGATTTCATTACTCAGTTCTGTGAGTCTTACAGCACTTACTTAAGCATTCTGGATTCTATCCTTGTGATCTTGAGGGTTCCTTTTAGTATAAACATTTTATGATAGTCACTTTCCCAATTCTAAAAACTCATGCGAAGCATGTTCAAATGGATGCCAACCAGCTCTCTCTAGCTTCCTCCTTCTCTTCTTCATCTCATCAACAGTGATCGACAGTTCGTACGATTGTCCTTCTGATCTTTTATCTGAGGACATGCATCTAAATGGGAGTGCTGAACCCTAAAAATATAGGGCTGGGTAGTTGCCAGGAATTTGAGATTTTAAGCATTCTTTAGTTCTGGCTAAATTCCATGGACTGTTTCATTAGTGTTCTCAACTTGAACACACACATTTCCCAGAATTCCAGACTCATGGCATCATTTCACGCTGATTGTATGCCTTAATCCCCTGGCTCAGGATGTGATCCTAGCCATTGGCACAGGATGGAGGCCCCACTCAGCTTAGAGAGGGCAAAGTACATGTGCCAGTAATCTGTCCCCGATGAGCTTACAGCTCCCTGCCTCCTGGTACTGTGTGCTGCCTTCCTCAGACTGGATGCAGTGAAACAGACAAGTCTGTGCTGGTGGATCTCTTGCCAAGGAGTTTGCAGCCTTAGCTCAGAAGCAATAAAATGCAAGGTCTGTGCTAGATAGGGGCAAGGTGACAGCTGCACAGATTCCTCAGCCCCATGCTAGCTGACTGATGGGCAGGGCAGAGAGGGGTGACTCACTGGGCACTGGCTGTTGAAGGAGTGCCCTCAGCGCAGAGCTGAGGATTCAGTTTCAGAATGGTATAGACACAAAGAGGGAGGCCTGCTAAAGTAGTCATAACAGCAACAGTAACGATTTACATTTGCATAGCATCTTATGGACATACGTTTCGTGCATTTTAACCTCTTTTTTTAAAACCATAATGGAAAAGTAAAATTGAGGCTCAGAAAGGCCTAATTGCTAGATCAAGGCCACAGAACTATTAAGAAAGAGCATCTAGGTTTCTTAGGTGTTTTTTAAACTTTCTTTGCTGTAATATTTCTCTTTCCTCTACGTTGCTTAACTTTTTGTGACTAGTGAAAGCTATAAAGGGTCTGCTATAGACCCAGGATGATCCCAAAAGGTGGACTCCCAGTACGTGAGGTGGTTTTGAGCCACTCCAGTTGGCTTCCTATACACTCAAGGAGCAACAATGACTCCGAGAGACCCCTCCCCACACCCACACCAGTGTTCCCTGAGGGGCCAAACATCTGGCTCCTCGTTCCAAGCGTATCTTGCACACCTGGTGATCTGAAAAGAACTAACTCCCAAGGGAAATTTGCTTGAGTCTCCTGCTCTATCTACCAAATTCAACTTAGCGAACCAGCTCAAGCTTGTGTTCCAGGTACCGTTTGGACACAATGGAGACCTCCTCCCAGAAAGACTCTTAGTTGAGGACAAAGAATTAAAGATTATAAGTGCTTTATGACAGAAGTGCACACCTGATGATTAGGTCAAAGGGAGGATTTAAAAATTCATCTTCTCAAAAGAAAACCTAAGTTGTTTTCAGTTTATGTAGGGGGGCTGCCATCTATGGGATTAAAAAGTTACGGTCAGAGCCCCAGCAGAATGGCTTGGTTGGTTGGAGCATCATCCCACACACCAGAAGGTTGTAGGTTTGATTCCCAGTCAGGGCACATATCTGGGTCGTGTGTTCCATCCCTGGTCAGGGCACGGACAGGAAGCAACCAACTGATGTTTCTCACATCCAAGTCTTTCTCTCTCTCTCTTCCCACCCCTTTCTTTTCTCTCTAAAGATCAAAGAACATATATCCTTGGGTGATGATTTTTTTTTTGTTATAATCAGAGAAATGACAGTGGCAGTGACATTTAGAACTTGGGCAAAGCACTGAAGTTTCTGTTTGGCATAGTGGAGTCCCAGTTGCCAAGCTAAAAAGAAGCTGCCGTTCTACGGAAAATCCACACTAGGGGAATAGAGAGGCACAGGGGATGAAGCGCACAGCCCCGCTTAAGAGAGGGCCGGGGGAACATTGTCCTGGCTGGAAGGGGCATCCATCTACGCACATCCCAAAAAAGCAACACAGAAATCAGTGAGAGCTCAATCATTTAGACTGCAGCAAAATAAGGCTACATGAGGGTAGGAGTCCTTCTTTATTCACAGATGCGTTCCTAGCAGCTAGAACAGTTCTTGGCACTTGGTAGACGCCCAGTAAATATTTGTTGAGTGAATGAAATGAAACTTTTGAAAGGATTTGAATAAAGAATGTGGATTACTCTCAGGAAGTAGGTAGACTGATTAACAGCACACCGTGCTTCCCCCTTAATTAATCCACCAAATAATAATAATACCTGAAAGAAAGCAGATCATTAACCACAACAATGATGAGTAAACTAAAAAAGCAAGCACAGGCTCATTTTATAAATATTGCAACATGTAAGGTAGACAACAAGTGGGAAGGGACCTGGGGAAGCTGTGGACCATGGCGGTAACACCAGCATCTGCTACACCCTCAGCCATGTACCCACTGATGCTGACCATTTCAACAGAGGACAGAGAAAAACAGGACTGCGAGAGAGGAATGTCTCACAAAAGTGAGCAAGCCATCTGGGCTTTCAACTGTCACAAAACAAAAAGCATCACAGAGGGTATCAGATCACAGATAAGGCTCAGCTCAAGTAATCCAAAATCAGACTCGTGATCTTCTCTCTCACACGTGCGCATCTCCTGTATTCTTATTAGCAGAGCCTTCTCAGACACCACACTTCCTCAGGTTGAAGGAAGTGCTCCTTCGCGCCCCCAAATCTCTCTCTGCTTCCCCTCCCAGAGATCGCCTCACTAAATTCTTGGCTCCTTCATAGCAAAGCACTAGGTGAGTCCTTGATTTATCTCAGCTCCTAGCACAATACCTTACATGCAGTAAATGCTCAATAAACAATTGTCCCAAAATTAATCAAATTAATGGCTCCACGATCCACCCAATCAGTTTAGACTCCCTCTGCCACCCTTCACGTCCAAAGTCTCTAAGTTCGATTTAATCCATTTAAAATATATTTCAGGCCTGACCCCTCCTCATCATGCCTCCTGCTATGACCTGTGCTTAGGGCTCCTCTGTGTAGACTTTCACAGTGGCCTGCTGACAATGGTGTCCTTGCCCTCTCTAGTCCAAGCCGTCCTTGATACCAGAGGTGGCAAACTAGTAGGCACACACATCATTTGGCCCTGAAAAGTTCTAAAAGTAATCGGACTTAGTTTTCCACATTTCAAAATTAAGAAATTTCAAATAAAATTTTGGTTTTCCAAAATGTCTTTTAAAATCAGAGTGGCAACAAAAGGACTTCATTCCCACGCAGCAGCACTAAACCGTGAAGAGCTGCAAGCGCGGAGCCTGCCACCTTCAGCAGGGACATCCCCTCCTTCCCGCGTGGCCTGGTCCCTTGGCTCTCTGGGCCTGGTTCCCTGGGCCTGGGGGTTTGCGGCTGCCTCTGTTTCCTGCCACCAGAGTTATCTGTATGAAACACAGATCTTACCAAGTTGGATTACGTGACTGCATCTAACTTTGCTGGCAAAGTAAAATCATGGTGCGCCAGGCTCACCACACACTGGCCCCTCCTGTCACTGCCCCTGCGCCTTGAACGTGCTGGGCGTTTTCTCATCTCTGAGGCTTCGCTTGAGCTCTAGTCTCCAGGTAGGCTGCCCAGCCTCGTGCTGCAGTGGTAGAAGGAATGTGCTGGAATCAGACTGCTTAGGCGCATACCCTCTCTAAGCCTTCATTTCCTGATTTGTAAATGGAGATAATACTAGCTGACTCCTCATGGGGTTATTGGGAGGAGCAAATAAACAGTACTTGTAAAGTCCTTAACATGGGGCCTGGCACATAGCAAGGGCTTACCGAGTGATACCCGTGCTGTTGTTGCTGCTGTCGTCCTGCCCTCTCTCCCTAGAGAAATGCAGTTCTTCCTCCATAGCCAGTTCACTGGCACCTTCTCAGTGAGCCTTCCCCAGCCTCCACCGCACCCTCAGTAGAGTGAGTAATCCCTCGCCCTGAGCCACAGGGCTCTGCACCTTCCTGTAGCATGACACTGACCACACCGTCTCACCCTTTGCTGAACTGTGCTCACGCCCCCTGTGCACCCCTCACTCCCTAAGGGCCAAGCTGGGCATCTTCCACCACCCAGGGCCGAACACTGCAGGCACTCAGTGTTGCTTGAATCAGCTGGGTTGGCAGTGAAGACAAAAACCACCGGAGGGTCAAACAATTGTTTCCCAGAATTCCATACGCCAAAGGTTGTCATGGGATGCCATTTGCCACCTGAAAGTAGTCAATAAAAGACAATAAAAAGGAAAAGGACAAATTCAGAGCATTAAGAGCAAGCTACGTCACTTAATTACACAGCTTTTGCTTCTCCGAGCCTCGGTTTTCCCAGCTGTAAGGTGGAAACAATAATGCTTTTCCCACCTCACTGGAATACATAAGGATCTAATGAAGGTAACATAGGTGAAACCGTTTTACCAACTACAAAACCTTCGTTCCAGTGCCGGGCACAACCTGTGACCCTTGTTTAATATGAGAATTGGAGGATACAAAAATGAACTTCGTGTAGGATCTGGATTACTAACACACAGTTCTAAAGTGCGGTGGAAAAGCAAAATATTAGCCCCCAAAACAAATGCAAAAACTCCATGATGGGGCTTCACTGAGAAGATGGGCTCAGTGTGAACCCCAGCTTTGTCACTTTGAAGGACTCTGGGCAAATTCTTAACCTTTCCAAGCTTCAACTTCTTTATCTCTAAAATGAAGAGAATGAAATCCATCCTGGAAACAACATGACATACGGAGGAACCTTGAATGGTGCTTGCCACCAAGGCTCTCAATAATGTCTGCAGACTCTATGAGTGGTAATCAATGAACATTAGACATAAGAAAACTAGAAATACCAATTTGAACTTAAGTATGATGTTAATAATGTTAACGAAGGCATAATATGTATAATATTTTCTGATTGCAATGGAGAGGAATTGAGTGTTCTCTACCAAAATCAAAGCCCTCCGCAGCCCTGTTCCTCATCACTCGCTTGGATCTCTGTGGTCATTTCTTATCTTGTCTTCCCACTCCATGTATCCTCTTCCGATTCTTTTCCGCTCTTCTCAGAATGGCTTTCCAAAACTACCATGGCTTTCCTCCGTGGAAAGGGGTTCAAAGGCAATCCATTGTTTCTTGAATATGGGCCCACTGCTTGGCTGTAGGCGAGGACTTTCATGGTCCCATCGCTGCCGATCTCACCGATCCCACCCCTCACCAATGTGTCACCCCACTCTTCGCACCTCGTATTCCAGCCACACGGCTCTGGCACACCTCCAAGCCATCAACGCCCTGATGTGATGAAATACCCTTTCCTTCCGGCCTAGTCTCCAAGACCCAGCTCATGCACCGACTTCCCCAGGAAGACACCTCCACCCAAGTGTGGATTTGATTCCCCTCCATGAGCTCCCGCAGCCTCCGAGCACACATGTCTTTACACTCCTCACACGGAAACACAAGATTCGCCTACGTGTTTGTCTTCCCCTTTCCCCCGCGGGCGAGATCCCGGAAGGCAAGGATGGTCTTTCGTGTTTGGATCCTCACAAATGATCCACCGTGCCTAAGCACAGTTAGCGTTCTATTATTTTTACTGAACAAAATATATTTGTAAGTAAATGGACGATTGTGAAAATGTACTATAAAAACCCACTAGCTTTAGGAACTCACTTTTACAGACAGAAGGAAGTCAAAACATGCCATATTTTCCCATGTATAATGTACACTCACATCTGTGGCCCAAACTTTCAGGGGGGGGAAAAAACTTTTGTTTTAATTTTTAAATTTTATTTATTTATTTACATTTAGATACTTGTTTTGTAGCATAAAGGAATTTCAGCATTTATTTTGGAACATAGTATGGTACAAGAAATTTTATGTGACAAATAATTACAAAACGCAAGAACAGATACAAGGTATTTCAGGTACTATCTGTGTATAACGTGCACCTTATTTTTCCCTCAAAAATTTTGGCAAAAAAGTGAGCATTATACACAGCAAAATACAGTAAGCAATGATGGACTGTGAAGCCTTGTGGCACTGCGTTCAGGCGCGCAGCAGTGGGTGTGAGGCAGAGGCTAAGTTTGAATTTTGACCCTGCGGCTTACTAACCGTAAGGCCTGGGCATATAATGTAATCTCTCGAAGGCTCAGCTTCATTCTCTGCAAAACAAATACAATGAGTACATGCTTCATAAAGTTTTAATGAAAACAAGACAAGAGGATGCAGGTAAAGCACAGTGCCTAGTCTGTGATACGTGCTCAATAAATGTTCAAAACAAATTAAGGGTTAAGAAGTCTTAGTAACTGCCTTGTTAATGAATCAGCAAGTCGTTGAATGCCTGCCTGTCTATTAGACCCATGGGAAGCTAAGACACGTCCAAGTCACCATCATGATATGGAACCTGGATCCTGTGTGGGAGGGACAGTGTACAAAGCCACCGATTTGCTTGTCCCCTGTGCTCAAAGAGAGACCTGAGCTCAGCGGTGAGCATTGCCTTGGCAAGGTGGCCGAAACACTAACGAAGCCAAATGCGGTATTTGCAGCAGCTCTTGGTCTTCCTACCACCCAAGCCTAAGCCCGTATCACATTCCACGGACCTTTAATTTGCTCTGAAACACTCAGCTCTTGCCATCCCCTGCTTTATTTCCCAAACTTCCCTGGGCTTTCTGGGCTTCTTGACTCACGATGTAATCCCTCAGGTCTTATGCAGGTCACTTTTAGATGCCTGAAACTTCTCATAGTGTCAGAGTTGGTTTTATCAGGATTTTTATCAGACGGCTTTTGAGCAGTCACAGGGGTAAACTGGCAAGATCCGTGAGAGACGAAGAAGAGTGCATGGGGAGGGTGGCTGTCCAGGGCCAGCTCTCCCCAGGCCCCATCCTGAGTGTCACTCCTCAGGGAAGGACTGGTAGGCAATCATCCACTCTGTGATGCTGGTGAACTAGCAACCTCTGGGAGGAAGGTTTCCAGGAGGGAGCTCTGGCCCATTGGCTGATGCTTGCCTTGGCTCTCCTCCTCGGTCAGCCCCACCTACCTTCTCTCTGCCTCATCTCTCGACTCCCCTTTCCCATCAGTAGCCCCAAGGCCCTGGAAGCGCTCTCTGCCCTGGCGGCTCCAGGTGTACAATCCAACCACACGCCCAGTGCGTAGTCACCAGACTGCATCACTTAACCTCTCTTTGTCCCCCATTTAGTCACTTACCCCAGGCTGAAATCTCCACTGTGAAATATGAGTTTGACTTAGGACGAGATTCCATGACAAGCATAGGGGGCCCACCGTTTTATCTCACATAGTTATGCGATATCCTGATAATGATAATAATGGGTGCAACTTTCGGCATGCTTTATGTGTACCTGACAACAGCCCTATTTCTTTTAAAGGTGGAATTTCCAACTGAGAGATGAGGAAACCCAGGCTCAGAGAATTAACTAGCATGCCCAGTCACAAGGGTAGTAAGTGGCCGAACAAGACTTAAACCCACGGCCCTGCGGCTGAGGGCAGAGCCCTGCTTTTCTGCCCATTCCACCTCCCTAGAAAACTCTGTTCGAACAAAGGGCACCCCCACACCCATGCAGCCTCCCCACCCCAGTGGCAAGGGGATGCCTGGACACCCCAGTACATTTTAGGATGCTGATATATCTACCCATATAATCAGGCGATAAATTGTTTTCCTTTAAAGTGTGTGGCGTGACACACAGGGAAGACATTTATTGCCGTGCACAGAATCTCAGTATATGATGTCAGCTTCGACCCTCTCATTTCTTCTTCCAGCTAGAGGAAGCTTTCTCAGTTTTCAAAGGTTTAGATCTAGCCCCACCCCTGCATGAATTCCCTCTGGCTACTCACTGATCTGTCCTTCTTCTCCAATACTTACCCAGCCTGGACCATGCAATTTCAGTACTTTGATCTTTCATGTTTTTACTCAAATAGCACCTTCTCAAGTAATAACTTTTCCGGTCACCTATTCTAAAAATACATCCCCTCCCCAACACTTGCTATCCCCCTTCGCTGCTTTATTTTTCTCCTGGACACTTAAACTATCTGGCATACACGTTCTACTGATTTCTCCTAATTATTCCCTGCCTCCTCCCTTAGAGCATAAGCTTCCTGAGGGTAGGCTTGTATTTATGCTTTTTTTCACAGTTGCCTTTCCCAGAGCAGTGTCTGGTAGGTGGTCAGCACTTCTTGTTTGAAGGCTTGGTGTATTTTATCTCCAGTTTACTTCAACTAAGCTGGTTCTTCCTCTTTAAGTAAATAAAAAGTCCTCAAAGATAGTGAACAGACCTTATACAGAGGTTTACAGTTGTGAGTGAATGAACACGTGCTTGAGTATAGCAAGCAGGCTACAAGAATATATAAATAGTGAAGGCTGGCAATTTGAGCACTCCTGAAATAGTCCCTAAGTGCATCGTGCCATTGTGACATTCTTTTGAGTTAGTAAAGTGATTGCAATCATCATAATCTGCTTGTCTTTTTCCACACAAGTAACTGCAAACCTACTTTTGCCCGCCTGTGGATAACTTCTGTATCCTCCCAACACTGCGAGGTGCCAGGCACATAGACAGAAGTTATTTTAAAATCCACTTGCCTGATTAATTGTATAGCAAATTAAGCAAAATTATTGAGAGCCGTAAGCCCTATGTTGAGGCGACCTGGATCTTTTCATCATTGTGAATTTACCTCCAATCTGAGGATTTTAATCTGCACGGCAGCAGGTGGAGGTGGGCTACTTCATGGTGAAAAATTGTTTCTCCTTTATTCCTCAAAATTAACGACTGGTGACCCTTTGTGCCTTTTCAAATTATTTTTCTCTTCTCCTTGCCTTGGAAGCTCACTGAGTCCCTTCGGTACCTGTCACTCTGACCAAGAGTGGAATTCAGCATGTGGTGCAAATTCTCATGTCTACCAGGTTCGGATAAGGACGCACCTGCCCCAGACCAGCAGGAGTGACCTAGGCGACAGAGAGGCTGCGCCCCAGCCTCGCCTTCAGGAGCCAGGACGGGCATGTGCTGCCTGCCCTGCACACAGGCTGTACCCCGGGGAGACTGCTGGTTTCCACAGCTGCCTCACCCACCGTGTGTCTGTGTGTGCACATGCGTGCACACGTGTGTGGTGAGCCAGCTCTGCCTAATTCACAGGTCTCCTGAGATGGGCTGGCTCCTCGGGGAGCACCAGGTGTTGAAATCTTGTGGGAAGGACCAGCCTTGACCCCAAGAGAATTCTCAAGGTGCCGAGTCAGAGGGTTAGTTCCATCTGCCACTACCCAAATCAGGCCACAATTTGCAGTGGGTAGACAGTGAAATCATCTTTTCTTCGGGTTTTGGTGGTTACTATTTTTAACTTTGTTGCATGGCCAGGAAGAACCTAAGGGGAAGGTAGCCAGGGCAGCAAAGACCAATTTCCTGGCTCAGGATCCCCACGGCCGGGCAGTTTCCTGTTTGCCAGAGGAGGGCTGAGGGGGCACCGTGTGGGGTGGGGGAGTATTCTCTTATAGTATTAAGGTTTTGCAGCACAGTAAGGAAGAGAAAGAAGAAATCTTCAGCCCTGCCCAGGCTCAGCCCTCATTTTAATTATTTTTTTCTGTTGGGTTGAGGTGGGGGAGGTTGATGAGCAGGAAAGAGTAGAAGAAGGAGGGAGAACAGAAGGGGGGAAAAAGGAAGCTTTAGCAGAACAGGATGTACTTAAAATTCTCCGTCTGTTATCCATCCAAAAACTGGCTTCTCTATGGGTGTGGGAGGCCACTGTGACTTCTGCGTATTTGTAGAGTCTGGCAGATTTGTGGAACGCAGCTCTAACACTGTGTTTTACAGGACGCTAAATGAAACGCATTCCTAGTCCGTGGGAAAGTTCTGACTGTTTTTGCTTTTTGTTTTTGGATGTAACGCAGTGTGAAGCATGAGTACTACTGGCTGAAACGTCACGGATAATCCTGCAGTGTGAAGCTGACCTGAGTCTGCTCAGAAGCCGGGGACCCAAGCCAGAACAGGGCACCCTGGAAAAGATCCAGTCACTCAAACCGGTCCCTGACCTTGGAGCCCCCCGGAGTGGGGCGTAGCTCCAGGACCCTACCAGTTCTCTCCCTACCATGTTTCCAAGGGTTTTTTTGATGACTCTCTCCACCAACATTAGCCCCAGTGCAACTTTCTATCCACCAAAGGTCCCCAGGATCAGGGCAGATTAGAGGTCAAGTTTCTGGAATAAACATACAGAAGTCATGAACCCAAACCCAACCTTCTGTTTCCTCTGATCCACAATTACATTATGGAAGTTTCTATGTCCTACCTTAAAATACATTTGCGTTATTTTCTAAAAAGTATACAGGCCTACTTGAACTTCACTGGCCCATGTGGGTGTCTATATGTACACCTTCTTCGCTGACCTGACAAAGCCCTGGTTTTCCTCATTTTACAAATGAGGATATTGGATATTGAATTAAGGGATCTTCCTGCTCAGAAATTCCAAGATTCAACAAAAATACATTCAATATCACTCCTCCAATCCCAGCCCTGCTAATCGTTCCTCTGCCTTACTTCCTATTGTGAGGTATTTCTCTCCTTTCCAAGTGTGTCAACACTAGTCCATCTGTAAGCTTCTCAGTGCTAGACTATTAGAGCTACCTTAGGGATTTCTTCGGTTTTGATTTTTTTATGTTACGTGACACAACAAGTAGCTCTCCAAAATAACTAGCTGCACAGACCACTTCCTATCGGATTCAGGACCTGTGTCTGGCTCCTCACTTTCCCCCTCCCCTGCCCTCCTTTAACCCATCATCATCTGGTTTAACAGGACATGGCCCTACGGCTCTAATCACATTTGTATATTAGTTACCCAGCCCTCCATTCACCTCGAAGATTCCTGCCCCCTTTGTCTCAACAATAACATCTCCGTATGGCATCCCCACTCTCCGAACCAGTCTTTGTCCGTCCTTCCTCCAAACCTCAGCCAGGATACACTACCCGAGACTGGCACCCATGCCTTCAGGGCTCCATTCATACGATTTGCTTTGCCATTTTGTTAAAATTTTTATTTATTTATTTATTCTTAGAGGGGGAAGGGAGGGAGAAAGTAAGGGAGAGAAACTTCAATGTGCGGTTGCCTCTCACATGCCTCCTACTGGGGACCTGGCCTGCAACCCAGACATGTGCCCTGACTGGGAATCGAACCGGCAACCCTTTGGTTTGCAGACCAGCATTCAATCCACTGAGCCACTCCAGCCAGGGCTGCTTCACCATTTTGATAACATACTCCATGTCATTACCTAGTGGCCTCATGTTTATTTATTGACTCCTCTTTAAGGGAAAACATCCAAAATGTTTTGGGTTCTGGGAAAGGTATGGCCTTCTCTCTTTTATTTGCAGTCAATAAAGGATAAAAAGGCACTTTTCGAAAAGTTGATTTTAAGGGCTCAGAAATTAAACCTTTTTTCCTACAGTTGTTTTGGATTCAATAGTCTCCCCAATGCTGTAAGAAAAATGTCCTGTGCAACCTGCAGAAATGCCATTTCTCGTGATAAGATTGCAGAGTTACACTGTGACTTTCAGCTTTAAGGCTTCCATCAGAGGACTAGTTCAATCTTCCCAGGTCTGCCTGCCGAGCTCCAGGAGCACACAGGAGCACATCGATTGTCACCCCTGGAAGCAATGGCGCTGCCGAGGCCTCACATTAGGTTTATGCACCTCAAGTACTCTACGGAAGGAGGCAGGATGAGGGTGTAAGTCTGCCCTCAGCCATGCCCCCGGTCCATGCTTACACAGGCTTGTCCTCCGGTGGCCAAGAGAGCTTGTTCCTGACGGCGTCGCGGGTATGTCCAAGAAAATTAATTTGAGGGGAAATGGTTCATGCACTTTTTAAATAAAAACACTACCTTGTTACAAGTTCTACTGTGAATGTCTGCACCTTTAACTATTTGATAAAAATGAGTATCAAGTCCTTGATCCTGTTTTTCTCACTCCAATAATTCCAGCCCTTCGTTCCATCACTCATGGCCTACCAGTTACAGACTCCGCCTCTCCAAGAGCAGGGTCATGAACCTGAAAGGCATCTCTTCAGTCAGGTTCAGCTACAGACTTAAATCAACCTCCCCAATGAAAAGGGTGGCGGCAGGTTCACACACCTATGGCAAAAGTCATTCGCACGGAGACATCTGATTTTTAACCCGCGATCTTCCTTTCAGTGTGCAGGGGGCGATTTCTAACCTTTCAAGCTCTGACAGGCTCTTCTCCACCCTTTCACTTCATTACACTACCTAATGAAACATACAGGCATTGTTATTTTTATTAATAAAATGAATTCAAATGCATTTTCAATATTTTTTAAATTTTTTGTAGGAAGCTCAGAGAGTCCCAAAGAAGTTGGACTCAAGGGGGCACATCATAATTACATTACCAAAGATTAAAGATAAGATGAGAGCCTTAAAAGCAGCAAGAAAAAAGGAGACAGTTACCTACAAAGGAGTTCCCATAAGACTATCAGCTGATTTCTCAAAAGAAACCTTGCAGGCAAGAAGGGACTGGAGAGAAGTATTCAAAGTCATGAAAGGGAAGGACCTGCATCCAAGATTACTCTATCCAACAAAACTATCATTTAGAATGGAAGAGCAGACAAAGTGCTTCCCAGATAAGGTCAAGTTAAAGGAATTCATCATCACCCAGCCCTTATTATATGAAATGTTAAACGGACTTATCTAAGAAAAAGAAGCAAAAATATGAAAAGTAAAATGAGAATAAACTCAGAACGATCAACAATTGAACCTAGGAAAAAACAAAACCAAAACATTTAACTAAGCAAACAACTAGAAGAGGAACAGAATCACAGAAATGGAGATCACATGGAGGGTTATCAGTGGGGAAGGGGAGGGGGAAATAGGGGAAAAGGTACCGGGAATAAGAAGCATAAATGGTAGGCAGAAAATAGACAGGGGGAGGTTAAGAATAGTATAGGAAATGTGGAAGCCAAAGAACTTATATGTACGACTCATGGACATGAACTAAGCGGGGAGGGGGATACTGGTGGGGGGAGTGCTGGGCAGAGGGGAATAAAGGGGAAAGAAAAATGGGACAACTGTAATAGCATAATCAATGAAATATTTTTTTTAAAAATGAATTCAAGTAGATTGGTTTGGGCACGTGAGGATTTCTTGAAATCACAGAGGGCCTCCTGGGGTAACCGGAATCAGAACTAAAGTCTTTAGAGAAGAGGCTCTGGAGCCAGACAGACCAAGTTTAATCAGATTTCCAGCTGCAGGCCCTTGGGCAAGGCACTCAGCCTTGTTGAGCCTCAATTACCTCATTTGTAAAGTGGGGATAATACCACCTAGCTGATTGGGTGTTAGTACCAATAAACGTGATAAATGTAAGTAAATTGCTTGGCACATAGACACGCAATAAATGGTATATTTATTCTAATAGATTAGTATTAGAGGACTAGATGCCACAGCACACAGAGAAGAACTCATGGATGGAGAATAGTTTGTTCCTGAAGCATTTTCTGTAGCTTAAGTCACCAAAAGATAAGCATTAACACATGCATACAGGAGGGCAGAGCTAAGCATAACAGGCGGTGAAAAGAAAGGTGGAGGACAAGTCAACAGAAAGGAACATTCCAAATAAAATTATATCCTTTGGAATTCAAAGACAAGGGCTGGGTTTTGAGCGTTAGTCACTGCGGAGGTATGATTTGCAACAGAGGACAGGGCCAAGATCCTCTCTCTGGCAGGGTCCTGAATTGTGACAGGAGAAAAGCCATTTGCCTTCTCTCTGGAAAGGCCTGCTGGAACCAGGGAAGCAAGTGCAACGAATACATGAACCGCTATGTTCATTGCAGTGTCATTTACAATAGCCAAGATACAAAAGCAACCCAAGTGGCCATCGATAGGTGAGTGGATAAGAAAGCTGTGGAACAAACAGGATGGGTAAAAGCAGGTTTACAGTTGTACGCATGGAAAATAATACAATAATTAATAAATAATAATACAATAATAAACTGTTTCATGTACTCACAACTGTGAACCTACTGTTTTTTAAAGGAGTTTTTTAATTTTTTAAAAAGACTTTTTTTACTTTTATAAACAAGGGAAGGGAGAAAGAGAGGGAGAGAAACATCAATGTGTGGTTGCCTCTCACATGCCCCCTACTGGGGACGTGGCCCACAACCCAGGCATATGCCCTGACTGGGAATCCAACCGGGGACCTTTTGGTTCGTAGGCCTGCACTCAATCCACTGAGCCACATCAGCCAGGGCCATGAACCTACTTTTGTTCCACCCTGCATATACAAATGAAATGTTACTTGGCCATAACAAATGGAAACTTACCATTTGCAATAGCATGGATGGACTTAGAGGATATTATGCTCCGTGAAATAAGTCAGTCAGAGAAAGACAAATATCATGTGATTTCCCCTATATGTGAGATCTAAAGAACAATATATATGAACAAACAAAACAGAAACAGACTCATAGATACAGAGGTCAGACTGATGGTTACCAGAGGTGAGGAGGGTTGGGGGACTGGGTGAAAAAGGTGAAGAGATTAAGAACTACAAATCTGTAGTTACAAAATAATCACAGTGATGTAAAGTACAGCATAGCAAATATAGACAATAATATTGTAATAACTATATGTGATGTCAGGTGGATACTTGAAATTTCAGCGGGAGCACTTTGAAAAGTATGATTATCTAACCACTACACTGCACACCTAAGAGGACTAACACAAAACAATATTAAATGTAAACTGTAATTGAAAAAAAAAGTTTAAAGCACCATCTGTCCTGGAGCTGGAGATGTGTGACTCAGCTAGGACTTGTGAGGAAAGCCCAGAAAAGAAGGCAGAGGAGAGTCTTTTTAACCCTGACGCTGGGGCAGGATGCAATGGGTCAAGGCCTGCGATGCAGGGCTGCCGGGCAAAGTAGGCTCATGGTAACACCAGGCTCTTTGGAATTTTTTTAAAAAACAGTGAATACAGCCAACTTACAAGAAAAAAATAATTTGCCACCACAAATGCCAAACAAAATCTATCTCATTCAAAGGCATGAAATACACCAAGTTTGTAGTTGAAAGTCAGAGCGAAGTATATACATTTTCTGAACCGCAGGCTGAGCTAAACTTAACTTACTTATTTTCCTAAGCCTTAAACCAATTAGCGAGTTTAAGTACATAAATTTAAAGACGTACATTCTAGTGGGCCAGGACAGAATCGATTTTAGAAAAACTGAATCAGGCACTAAGTGGAATATCAAAATTAATCAGGCTTAAACAGCTTGAGAATTCAACTCCAATTAGATTAAAGCAAAAGGAAATAAAGAACTCTTAATTTGCCAATAGAGATGATGACGAAGATGCTATGCTGATGATAAAGGTGATGGTGATGATGATGATGATGATGAACACGATCATGATCGTGACACTGCTGTACTTCCTGGTCCTCGATTCCCGGGGCAATGATATCTGTCTATGTCCCAAGGGATCCTGGGCTCCTAGCCCGATGATCTCAGTACCTTCTAGCTGGGTAATCTACCTTCTGACTGGTGCGGGCTTCGAGAAATGTGTTGAGCTGCAGGTCACAGGGAATGATTAGGCCTCCCACAGGGAAACAGAAGAAGGCTGGCTAACTTTTACAACTTAGTAATTATGACTTGTATGATTAGCATATGGGCCAGACATGATGCCTTGTGTGTGTGTGTGTGACCAGTGTGCAGGCATTGTTACATGTATACATGTTTGAATAACATAAATAATTAGCAACAAAGTTACTGATTTTGTTGATACATGTTCTTTAAATCCTGAGGGAGACAAAAATGTAGACTGGCACCAATAGGACCGGCATAGTAAGTTATTTGTGTTGCTGAAAAATATAGAAGTAAGAAGGAATAAAAATCCCATGTCCAGAGTGACAAGGAAATTGGGGGAAAGATGTGGGAAAGTGGAGAAGTCAGGAGATGTATACCTGGGGCAGTAATTGGGCCCATCTTTCTGGAGACGGTGAGGATGCTAAGCAGGTGGAAATAAAGGGGTTTTATTCCAGCCAGGAGTTTGACAATGGTTCAGATTTCAGAGATGTGACAAACCACAATCACTTGGCCACAAAGCCTGTTTTCTGTGGTTTCAGGTTTACTCATCTGTGAAACATGGGACTTCCTAGCCATTGTAAAGGAACAAACCAGGTGATCCCCGAGAGAATTTGTTGCTGATTCAGAAGCTAAAGAAAGAAAGAACTGTGCAGTTGCTGGCTCCTTCTCCTTCCGCATTTCTGGCCTCAGTTCTCAAAGCCTGTCCTGCCGGCCCTGCAGCTTCAACTGCTGTTCATTGGGAACCTCCTCCAAGGGGCCGAATCAGATCCACTTAGAAGAGCATATGTTCCTGCAAGCACAAGACCTGCAGAGTTTTCTCTCTAGCACACAGTTTGAGGCGTGGCCTCTGTGTTAACCCGCACATTTAATATGTCAGCCCAGAGGAGAATGATTCCTTCCATTTAGCCTGGCCCCACATTGAAGAGTTTAACTTGGATTCCGTTTCTCTCATTTCATTTCTCTTCCCCTTGTCCTACTTTCCCCTGTGGCTGAGAGCTGTTTTTCCATTTCATTTTGCAGACATGTGAGGCATCTCACTCCCCCACCCCACGCTTCCACACATCTGGAAGAGCAATGCTCGCATCTGGAGACCATTCTCATCTGGAAGATTTCTTTCAACATTTTTTTTTTCTTTGAAACTCAATCCATGTAACCTCTTGTTCAAAAGGGCCTCTGAACTACTGGAATCATTTGCAGAGACTCAGGAAAAAGTCCTTAGTTTTATCCCTACGTGGTGGAATTTATGACTCAACCCAAACCCAGCATTTTGTTTCTGATTGCTTTTTCTTTTCATGATAATTACTTTTCTGAGCTTCATGTTGAAAAGGACTGGAAGTCCTAAGCTAGGTCACATGCAAAAGGAAGGTGGGAAGGGAGTTATTCAGCAATCACAATGGGAAGTTCAGGTCCTAGCTCTGTGAACTTGAACTAGTCATTTCCTCATCAATAAAATTGGGATCCATTGTTTAAAATGTGATGAATAACCCTGTTTTGTTATCCCATAAGATTGTGCCAGAATAAGACAAAATAACGTATCTGCTCATGCCTGGTCCCACACCTGTGTAAGGTGAAGATGGAAGGAGAAAGGCGAGGGGCTCCTGTCAGGCTAAGACAGCCCCTGCATTTGCTCACACCCTTCTCCAAAAGTCCAGGGAGACCCCAAGGCTGTGGCTCTGTGATGCCCCACTGGGCAGGGGAAAGGCTGAAATCTCTGGAATACAAAAGCCCGGCAGTCAGTCACATGTTTTCATTTAACTAAGCAGACAGTAGAGTATTTGATCAGTCATGCTCAAATTTAAGGTGCATAAAAAATTACCTGGCCATCCTGACAAAATGCAAATTCTGGTTCAGCGTGTTTGGGGTAGGACTGAGATTTGCAGTTCTAACAAACTCCCAGGTGATACTTATGCTATTAGTCCCCAGACCATATTTTGAGTAACATGATACAAGGAAGTAGATCACCAACCCAAAAAATTCCACCTCGGCTAGCAAGGGAATTTGTCATGTTTGCAGTGTCAAATCTGAATCTCAATCACAGTGGAAGGAGAGGCATAGAGAGAAATGAAATTCACATTCCTAAAATGCACAGACTTGTTCAGCTTAACTTTGACCCATTCCTGCCAGAAGGCAGGAGCCATGTGCCTCTTGAGTGTGAAGGGAAAACTAACTGCCCTACTTCATCCCATTTCCTGCCTTCAGGTATTTCCTCTCAGAGTCAGGTTCACACCTAGTGGAGAGAATGCCACAGCTATGGATGGCTGCCTTTGACCTTTGGCAAGTTGCCCAACTCCCAGCCAGGAGGCTGCTACAAGAGGGAGAAACACCAATGGTTTTTCAGCTGGGCACTGCCAGCCAGCCTCTCTTGCCCCTGAGCTATGTTGCCTGGCAACCAGAGGGCAGGAGAAAGGCAGGAATGGAAGCAGGTAAGGAAGCAGGCAGGAAAGAATGGTAACTGGAGAGACTGGGAGAAAGCCATCTGAGGCTCCCAGTCACACAGTCACACACATGCCCAGCAGGGCAGAATGTTAATAAAGCCTCAGAGGGAGAAGAGTAGCGGGTGTGAACCTAGAAAGCAGGAGGCCAGAAGTTTACATTCATTGTTTCCATTTTATTATTTTAAAAATACCAATACTAATAATAAAAGGAAGAGGGAAAAATCCTGCTTCTTAGATGAACTGGCAAGGCAGGAGGAAAAAACTGAAAAACTTACAAAAACCCAAGGGAATCATTGAAGGGTGTGGAGGGGGGTGGGGAGAAGTTGGTAAAAGTCCTGCACTAAAAGCTAAAACATGTCTTGAAAAGTGGCCAAAAAACAGTTTATAGTAAGGTCTAAAAAGCTGAAATCGGACACCACCCAGGCCTGGGCTCCTAGTGGCTCCTGAATGAGGCGGGGTGGGGTGAGGCCACGTGGCCCGCTCGCTGCCACCCACCTGCGGCCCTATCGGTGTTGTCACTGAGCAGAGGCCACCCCAGCCATCGGGAGGGCAATGGACAAGAGACAGCAGTCCAGGGAGGTAACTAAAGGGGCAGGAAGAGTTTTGACCCCAGTCGCAGTTCTGGAACTTCCGTTTCCCTGCATGTTGAAAGCCTTAACACAGACCTGTAAGAGTCTCTTAAACTGTTGTAACTGCCTCTGCTCTGGCCTCCAAACCTTATTCCGAACTGCCATAAGGATGAGCCTTCTAAAACACAGATGGAATCGCGCTGCTCAGAATTTCTCATAGTTCCTAGTTGCCAATAAAAGAAATTCCACAGTTCTGAGCATGGTATTCTACACTTTCCACAGCCTGGCCCTGGTCTACTGTTCCAGAGTCATCTCCAGCTACTCCCACCAACCCCCAACCGCCCTACAGTCAAGTCAGCTAAACCACGCTGATCTCTGCCGAGCCATGAACTTTTCCTCTTCCGTGCCTTTGCACCTTGCTATAATTCCTCGTTTGGTTTATCTTCCAAACAAGCCCTATTTATAATTTTGAAAGTACACAGAAATTACATTTAAAATTTTTCAAATACTATGAGCACGTAAGTTATGTTTTGTTAAAGGTGAGGAAGACTTAACATGCAAAGAAATAACCTCTCGCCTTCCTCACCCCCCTGCCCATGTCTTCTCCCACAACTAAATCGCCTTTCATTCTTTAACTTTCTCTCCTGGTGGTTACTTTCATCTTTCTAGGGACTATTTTTTGATTTCTCTAAAGTTATTTCTTAATTTAGCAATTTTACATAGCCTTTTTTTTTTTTTTTTTGCCATTCTGACTCTAGTAAATGAGTGGTTTGCACACATAGAACGTACTGCTCTTTCTATTTTCCCATGGAGAACTTTACTCATTTTAAGATAAGTTACAAGAAAAAACAACATATGATAAGGAATAAGAGTTCAGTCTGGGAAGTCATTCTGTAACAGGGTGCAGCCAAGAGAAGAGCCCCCAAAGAGGGATTTGTAATGGGGTCCAGAAGAGCTTGGAGATAATTGGCTCCACACCACAGGGCCACACCTGCCCTGAGTGCTGGCAGCTGTGGCCAGTTGTGTGCGGAGCCGGAAATGAGGCTGCAGAGAAAGATTGGCTCTGGGATTTAAACCAAGGTGGGGCAGCCATTTGGCGTCTCTTTTTGGGACCACAGGGCTTGGGTGTCTTGTTGGGACCACGCAGCTTGGGTGAGAGTCAGGACCACATGGCTTTGGAAGTGCTCTCTTTTTGCCACGTGGATGGTGCCAGGAGCCTGCGAGAGATACGGTACCCCAGATGGGGCAGAGGGAGAGAGAAGGACTGTGTGCGTTTCGGCATATTCTAAAGAACTTTAGTCTGTACAACTTCCAAATAAAGAATAATTCCTTTTCTTTTACATCTTTCCTCTGACGGCAAGCAAAACGAACCTGGTAAGGGGGAGGAACCCCCGGGGGGAAAGGGTAGGTCTTTCATATCGCCCCCCCCCGACCCCCCCATCTGTTCTGTAACAATTCTGGCTGGGTCCCAGTCACTAACTTACTACTCACCACCTTTGTGATCTCAACCAATGGACCTAACCTTTCTGCGCTTACAGTGTCTTCATAAATACAAATGAGTGCTTCCTCCGGCTGCAATATCTGTACGGATCCCTCATTAGACCTGCAGCAAGACTGTCGTCCGTGTCTCCACCGCAGTCTGAGGTTGGAGACACTGCTTCCAGAACCCTACGTTTCCCTCTAGCTTACTTTACTCCCTCGTCCTGCACGAGTGTGTTCTCAAATGACCTCCTTAAAAAGATGTGTAGACCTGAAACTAATATAATATTGTATATCAGCTGTAATTGGAAAAAATTTTTAATGTACACAATTAAGCACCTCGCCTGTCTGAAAATGTCTTTTCTTCTGATTTCAAAAGTCACAATTATTTTTGCTGGAAATAGAATCCTCATGGAAAGTCATTTTTCATCATAATTGAAGCATTTGTTTACTGTTTTTTAGCATCTAGTATTGTTGTTCTTACAAGTCTTATCCCTCATCTTTTAAATTAGGTTTTTCTTCTTGTTTAATGTATGAAGAGTCTTTATAAATGTCTCTGAGGACACAAATTCATTTCACTCAAGCTTTTTATTTACCCTGAATTAACTCTTGTTTTCTTATTTGATCATTTCTCTATCTCACAATGTTTCTTCTTCATGTAGCACAATTCACTCTAATATCTAGTCACTGGGAGGATTAGCAAAACTGACTGTAAATTCAGTGTACACCAGTGGGCACTGTTGACTATTGGGCTCCATTCAGGGTAAGTAGAAATGAAGTTCAAATATGGCATTAACTCCCATACTACGAACCGCTTGTTCAATTCCTTTAGAGAGGAGCAATCCTTCCCCCTTGACGTCTGGATGAAGCAGTAGGGGTTTCTCTGAGCCAGTCACCTCCCTCTTGCCCAGCATCAAATCTACAGTTCTTAGTACTGAGCCTGTCCAGGATTCTGCAAGAAACACCGCCCTTGACAGCCACCTGCAACGTATCTGTTCTTCACAGCATCTTCCTCTGTGTACCTTGCTTCCTATAATCCATATATCATACCACCGCTTAACTTCTGAAGACCCTCTCCACATTCTCTTCATTGTTGAAGTTTATACCCATTTTAATTCCTTTGCTGTCATATCATTAGAGCTCAAAAGGTAAAGGAACAAAAAGTGCTTCAAAAACAAAAACAAAATAACAATTTTAAAAGTTTCCAGAGAGAAGGCGTAGGTCCCCTGAAAAAGAACAAGAGTTCTTAACATCAACAATGGATACCAGCCAAGAGAATAATTTTTGCAGTAGTGAAAGAACCTTCAACCTAGAACTTTAATACTCATTAAACTATTTTTAAAATTTGGGGCAAATTAATGATACCTCATATGTAAACCTCTTTTAATAGTCTTTTAGAAGAAGTACTCCAGTAAAAAGAGAAATAAATATAAGAGAACATCATGAGACTAGTATTAATTAAGAATAAATAAATATGCACTGGCTGGTGTGACTCAGTGGATTGAGTGCCAGCCTGCGAATTGAGTTCCCAGTCGGGGCACACGCCTGGGTTGTGGACCAGGTCTCCAGTATGGAGTGAGTGAGAAGCAACCACGCATTGCTGTTTCTCTTCCTCTCTTTCTCCCTCCCTTCCCCTCTCCCTAAAAATAAATAAATTTTAAAAATTATATTTTAAAAAAGAATAAATATTATGTAAACTTTTTTTTCTAAAAAAAGAAAAAAATGAAAGTTAAGATATGGAACAGAGAAGCAGAATTAAAAAGACTTATGGAGTGTTACAGAACATAGATAAGTGAGAAGATCCATACCTAGACACATTATAGTGAGTTTATAAAGTGCCAAAACTGGCAAAGAATGAAGTTAAAACTTGCATAGATAAATAACCATTATAGAAATGAAAATGTCAATCACTTTATCAGATTAATAAGTATGACTTTGATCCCAAAACTGGATAAGAACAACACACACAAACATTATATTATCTACATACAAGATAATTTTTATGTCTCACGTATACAATAAACTCTTGCAAATAAACATGAAAAGATTTGAAAAACAAACAAAAAAGTGAACAAAGCATGAAATACACAATTTAGAGAATGGACACCAAGTATGAGATATGTATTTCTAGTAAGACCTGGAAATCAGAGAAATACAAATTTTAAAACAGGGACTTACTACTCTATTCACACCCAATATACAGTGATTAGAAAGTGAAGTAATACCAAGTGATGGAGAAGATTCAGGGAAATTACTTATTCGTGCGTTTCTGGAGCAGCGTTTAACTGGCATGTCCTTTCTAGAAAGCAACCAGGGAGTATTGGGTGAAAACTAAATATTCATATACCTTATGTCACGCGGCAATCCCCCATGCTGGGTCTGTGCCCAGAGAGGCCCTTACAGAGGTCATACGAGCACAAGGGCAAGAGGGCTTGTTCTATCATTAGAGGCTGTCCCATGTGAGTCAGTGACTGGCAGTTGGAGTAGAGGGAGGGAATGAAGGAAGGGGCAGAAGCAAAATGGGAGTGAAGATCAGGAATGAAAGGGAAAAACAAGCAAGCAAAATAAAACCAGAATGCAACCTTGCACAGCCTGTTAATGAACTAAGGAATGTGTTTAACTCAGTTCTCTGTGTCTGCTGTTCCACAAACAAAAAACCACAGTGTACGAGTAGCTATTCACCACCTGGTGTCCTGCTGTGGGTCAAGCACTCAGGGTGGAGAGATAAATGAGCAGCTGCTGCCGGACTGCTTCGCTGTGCTTGATCAAAGAGGTGAGCTGCGGACTGGGTATGCCCTTCCCTCTCCTGACCTTCCAGCAGTCTCCTGCCCCTCATCCCTCCATTCATCTGGCCTCTCCCTCTACAAACAAACAAATGCTTCCCTGACCCTCAGTAATCTCCAGGCTTAGTGCTTCCCACCCAAACTCATTTTCTTCCACAGAACCCTTGTGGAGTCGGTTGCTCAACCTCTAAGTAATCCTGCCCACTTCACCTGAGTCACATTAAAGTAGTGTTGATATTTGTCCCTTGTACTCACCAGAGCGTCAATGCAGCCATCTCATGGGTCTTAGACCCTCGTGGAGAAGAAGGGATAAGGAACCAGATGGAGGCAAGATCCTGTGTTTTCAGGAGGAAAATATTATTTTTGCAGCAATTCTTTCTGCACCCCTCTAGATAATCAACCTGGACACCTGGAAAAAGAAGCTCCCACTTCTCACAGATGAGGATCAGAATGGGCTTGTCGAAGTGACATGGAAATAGAGAGAGGGCAGCACAGAGATGAACTCTAAGAGCTGGCGAAGTTACAAGATACAGACTTTTTTTTCCATGGGGACATTGCTGGTCCAAAATTAGAACCAAATCTTCAGTTTTTCTACCTCCCCTAGATTCCTATTCCATGGATCGACTGCACGCACCTGGTCCAGAGTCAGACACAGGCTGCACCTGCCTCCCACCTCCTTCGACCCTCTTGGATGGGGGCCCTCAATTTTGACTTCTCAAACCTCACAGAACCATAAAATGGCCTTAAATCCTGTTCAGCTTGCTTGTCCTCAGCTACCAAATAAATGGGCAGTCAGCTATACTCATTAAGTTTACCCTGTGGACACAGCAGCCACCTGAGACTTTATCAAGAAAAACTACAGAAATGGAAGTTACAGACCCTGCCCTTAAGGAATGTGAATTCATGTCTGTGAGTCACCTGTTAAGCATAAACCCTTATTCTCAGCACTTCTAAATAGTATATTTCTTTATTTACCTTCACAACGACCTCAGCAGTTAAAGCCCTGTTTCCTCTGTTTTCCCAATGAGTAAACCAAACCTCTCAGAGGTTGAGAAATGTGCCTCAAGTAAAAGCTGGTAAGTGACAGCAGGACTTCTGACTCCAAGCCTTTTCACAATACCATCATTGCACTAGAAAGAGTGTGTCCTGCTTGGAAACACAGAGCACTTTGCTCTGAAATAGACTCAAAGTGTTTTCAAAATAGCATGTCACCAAGAACAAATGCAGGATAAACGCTGAGCGCGTGTGTTCTGGTCTCTTTGCAGAAAGGAAGGGTTTAACAGCAAAAGATTCCTAAAGGGGGCAACCTCTGAATCTAGTTGAAAGAACAGAGGGCGGTAGGTTGTCAGGGGAGAGAAAATAAAGTTGAAATAAGCATCTTCTCTTAAGGTTGCTCAGACATTCCTCCTGTCGTGGAATGAATTTTCCACTCCGTCTCCCAGAGTGGGAGGGGTCATGAAGCAATGCAGCAGGCTGGATTCAGGTTAGAGGGCACGAAAAATATTTCTGGTGACAAAGCAGTTAAATACCAAACTATTTCATTAAAGGAAGTGGTGAAATGTAGTTGTTTTTTTTTTTTCCCCTCTCAGATGGTTTTGGCTTACTCCTTTTGGAGACCGGAGATGGAATGCATGAGCTCTGGAAATCTCGCCTGAAAATGGCAGTTTGGCAGCTATAAGATAACTCTGTTATGCTCACGTAAAAAGGGTTCAGGGAAACCCGTATAAAAACAAACTATTACTCAACCTCAGACCCTCCCAGAGAGCTACTTGCAAAGGCTTTTCTCACCTTTTCTTTCTGGTTCCCATACTCCAACAAGCATGAACCAGAAAGGGCCTGAGTCACCAGGTCACCTGACTGAAAGTGCACACGGGGCCTCTCCACACTTGGCACGGCCACATGAAACCAAAATCACCCATGCCCTGCAAGCTGAGTAGAACTAGGCAGCTACAGGTTTGTGTCAGGGAACATCCCAGGCTGCCTTCCCGCCATTTGAGCGTTAGATAAATTCGTACTTGGAAATGATTCATCCCAAGACAAAATGGCCCGGCTGTTGCTGGCCGTGCAAATTCCACGTTCACATTTTGGGGCCGCTGGATGCTGCAGACCCAGGGTCCCTGAGGGAAAGCACCGCGCCACTCCCTGTGTCAGGCTGCCTTCGCTGATTTTCACAGACAAGGACGTTTCAGCCAGTCAGTCAGTTGATTAGTTGGATCGTTAGCTGGCTAATTGGTTAATTAGTCAGTCAGTTAGTCAGTTTTGCAAATAGCACAAGGGCAAAACACACCTCCAAGAAAATGACGTTTCACAGAGCCGTGAATGATTTCACCACTCCTGCGGGAAATCAGAAAAGGCCTTGAGCGGGAAGTTCACATGAAGAGACGTTTCTCTTCCTGCTCTAATGATTTCTATTTTCCTAAGAACCGTGGACTCAGACACTAAGTTTAGTCTGACCTTAAGAATCACCTAGTGCAACCTCATCTTCCAGGAAAGGAAACCCAAGCCCAGAGAGATGAAGCGAGTAGCCCAGGGTCACACAGCTGGTCAGTGCCCTTCGTCTGGGAGGGGACCAGCACACGTTCACGGTGAAGGGGGAGGAAATAAGCCATTTCCCTCTTGTGTTTAAGTAATCGGGTTTGTCTAAAATCGACGAGTGTAGTTTTAGACATTTCTCCCTCCTGTTTGTGTCCCAACCACCACCATCACCAAACACACACATCAATTGCCTGCTCTACTGCTTCTAAGAGCTCACTGAGACTTTTGTTTCCAGGAAAAGATTTTAAACGTATAGGCACCATCAGTTCCTTCAGCAGAACTGGGAATGGCTTCCAGACCCACAGGACGAGGTGACCGTCCTCGGCAAGCTCAGGCTGGCAGCACATACAGGCGTTTTGCCACCTATTCTTCTCCATTCTTCCCTCCCTGCTCCCAGAACCCACCTCTTCACCACTAAAATGAACCAGTCGATTGTAAACAATGTGGGTGGTTGAAAGAGCCAGGGTTTACAAATCAAAAGGCCTAGATGTGCATTAGCACCATGGCCTCACTCAAGATACTGAACAATTGGCATCTCTAAATTGACGACAGTAATGCCATGGTGCTGTGAGCATGAAATGAGATCATATTTTGGGAAAGCCCTTTCGGAACTGTTGAGAGGCACTGTAAGGAATTTTTGTGACGGCCTCCAAGCTGCCCTGTGCCTGACCATGCGGTGGAGTTCGCAGCCCAAAGGAAGGGTGTTGGCAGCTGGGCTGGGCCTAGAGACAGGGTTAGAGACTGGAAATGTGGTGTCCTCCACGTGCATACACAGGAAAAGAGCCTCTTCCCACAGTCCTCAGGGGCGCCCAGCTGGGGCATGTCGTCCTGGGGCCAGCTGTGAGCACCCCCCAGAATGCACTGAGGCGGCTGCTCCGGGTCAGCCCGTAAAGTTGCTTTTTTTTTTTCTTTTTTTCTTTTTAGTTCTCGTGGATTCTGGAGCATTTTAAAGAGGCTGTGTCACTACTGGCCTGGCAGGCAAGCGAGGCACTTTAGGGCAACAATTATTTCTTCCCCCGTCCGAGCTTGTGCAAGTGCAGAACGTCGGGGACGCGGAAGCCTAGAGTAATTTGCTATTACTCCACGTCCTTCAGGCACTCAGTTTCCCTTCTCACTCCGGTATCTTCAGCGGTCTTGACAAGAAATGATCATCTTCTATTGACTAAGATGGTTGCCAGACCTTCCTTCTCCATCTCTAAAGACTTTGTTCCTTACAGAAAGAGCATCCTCATTTACTGAAGGAAACCACGCCCGCTATTTCATCACCTCTTCCGGAGCCCTCCTGCCTGGGTAAGCGTGCCTTCGTCCCTGCTGCTGCCCCTTCCATGTCTGTCCATAGACTTGTCTCTTCTTTCTGTGAGCACGTTCAGACTTCTGATCATTTGAAAAATGTTCCTCAACATTGCTGCCACTATTTACAATCCTATTTTTATTTTCTTTTCATTGCCACGCTTCTTAAATCAGGGGCCTTAAATCAGTCTCTCTTCTTTTCCTGAAAACAGTACTTTTTCCCACTTCATGCTCTACTGGAACTTCACTCCCCAAGGTCACCAAGGACTTGCCTAAAGGTCAATGACTAGTTTTCGGTCCTCATTCTTCCTCTGCAGCATTGGTGTTCACCTCAGTGTAGTTCGCTCCTCACAGCATCTGTGGCAGCATCCCAACCCCCACCCCACCCCCACCCCACCCTACCCCACTCTGTTTCTCTGCCTGCTCCCACATTCCCTTTGTCAGGAGAATGAGTCTACTTACTTGAGTCTACTTACTAAATTTCATTTTTCTGATGTTTTTAAGTTCCTGAGTTGGTTGAGAAAAGAATTGTGTGTGTGTATATATATATACATATGCTAAATAATTTTGAAATCGTCCCTGGGCAACTGGTACTCATTACTGCTAAGACACTATAAGTCAGAAAGTAGAAGAATTCATTTAAATAATATAGAACTGAACAGAAATGGGAAAAAAATAGAAGTAGTGGTGGGTAAGTACTCAAGTAGCAGTTGATTGAATACTAACAGCTTCCCAAAGTGATCAAGACACAAATGTACAGATGCTGAACTCTAACTCCCTGAACATCTGCTCAGGAACCCTCACAGGCCACCCACAGAAAACAAAAGGGTTGTGGTTTTTTTTCTCCCAAGGGATGGGAGGGGAAGACTTTGGATAATAGCTTCTTAATACAGGAAGTGAGAAATAAAATAGAATGAACACTTGGATTTGGAATGGAGTGAATTAATGATGAACTGTGAACTGTGGGTAAATATGGTGAAAGGCAGATCAAATGAGATTATTTGAGGAGGCTTATGATTTGTTTATACTCTGCCCTTCTCTGTGTAAGGCTACGGAGACTGGAAGGCAATCTCAAATGGTAGCTGTCCATATACATGAATGTATAGAAGGAGGTAAGAAAGAAAAGACAAGACAGAGTGGGGGGAGGAAGGGAAGGAGATAAGGAGGAACTTCAGTGAAGTGTATTTCATTTGTAGAATAGGTTTCCTGGATGAGGGAAAAAGACAGAATATCGGTCACCATTTGATTAAATTAAAAACATTTATTGAGTACTAGCTCTGTGCTAAACTATGCTGGGCGCTAAGGAGTGTCACAAAATAACCAGGGGATTCGATCTCTGCATAAGGTGTAACCGTGTGGCCCTCCCCACACCACATGCCCAGAGAGGAAGGTCCAGTTCTTACCCCATCACAAATTGGAATCCAAACCAGGATGGAGCCCAAACCGATTTTAGGACCCCTCTGAAAAAAAACAATTTGGAGGAGCCTCTGAAAGTGGGAATGACTCCAGAATTTTTCTGGGGCTGGCAGAGCTGTCCTTAATCTTGAGTTACTGTTAGCTCATCTATCAGTGCTCTCTGGCCATTTCCAGGATTCCCTCTGTCTTCTGATTAACTTCTAAACAGGCTATACTGGAGCTCCTAGGAATGACCCAAACCAGAACAAAGTGTTCTAGTAGAATATATAAAGCTTTATTTACGTCTAGGTGGGTGATGTGTAGCAGGTCCTCTCCACCCTGGAAAGAACACCATTGCTGTGAGCTAAAGGAAACCCAGTGTCGGGGGCTGAAGATAGGAGGCGGCGAGGGGTCAGCAGGAAGCCCAGAGAACTCAGATTTAAGAGCCAGTTACTAGTTGGGTGCTCCTGAAGGAATCGTTCAACCTTTCATTGTCTCTTGTTTTCTCAGCCTTCACATGATGGTAGCATTACCTATGCCACAGGGTCACATTGATGATTCAATGAGATAAGATACCTGATCATTCTGGGACTGTCCAATCCAGATGTTCATCAGTATTTATAAAATTATGAGATACCTGGATAGGTGAGAGAGTAGATTTCTTGGACAGCTGAGAGTGTGAGGGTAAGAGACTCGCCCGCTCCCAGGAGAGTTTCTGGAGATAGAGAAAGGGGTGTTAAAAGGAAACATGCAGGCCAATGGCAGAAATTACCCGAATGATCAAATCCTGCTCTTTAACTTGTGAATCTGGGACTCTATTAATTGTATTAACCTAAACTCTACATGCTGTCTGTGATAGAATCATAACCAAAGAACACCAGAAGGCAGCCTGAAATTTACTGCCATCAAGGGCTTTGGAGGCTGGGAGTGTTGTGTTCCAGAAGCCATACAAACCGGGAGGGAGGAACTGGCCGCTTACAGCCAGCTGGCTACAGTTGTGCCACACCCTCATCTCCGTCCTGTTTGAGACGGCACTCTGGGGCCTGCCTGAAGCCGGACCAGTTTCCACGTAACTTGGGGTGCAAAGCGCCTTTTCCTGGACAATCACCCAGGGAGACTCAGTGTTTCTTTTCCCTTGTCTTTGTTAATTTTGTGCTTTACCTTGTTGCATTTTTTCAGTCCACATCATAAACCTGCAAGGAAACAAATGCCAGATTGAAAAATAGGGCTGCAGAATTGAGCTAAAATTTAAATGGTCCTTTGGTTCTCACACCCAGTAAATCCTACAATTACCAGCTTATTATCCCTTATATGTATTTGCTTCCTCCTGTCAACAAAAAGCCAACGAGAACACGAGGGGACAACGAGGAGTAAGTCCCAAAAACTTACTTCTATTTTGCAGACAGTTGCAGAATTCTAGGACCCTATAACAATTTTTGAGCAACTAAAAAGCAGGGACCATGAATAGGCAAACTGCCATTACCATTGAACAATTAACCCAGGTCAAAAATAAAATGATAATATTTAACATTTAAGTAGCATGTTAAGGTTTATAAAATGTTTTATACCAATGTCTTCATTTGATAGTAAAAGCTACACTGTGAGGCATGTATTTGTGGTAGGCAGCTCCCAAGATGGCTCCAAATGATCAGGGCCCTCAGGTGTTCATGCCGTGAGCAGCCGCTCCCACGTTGCGTAGGACTGACCTGCACAGCCGATAGAATATTGCAGAAATGACAGAGTACAGCCTCCATGGGTAGGTCATAAAACACATTGCAGCTTTCACCTTACTTATTCTGCTTACGCGTCACTCTCTCTTATGCATCATCTTACTAAGACACTCAACAGCTGTGATGATTAATTTTATTTTACCTTGACAGGGCTACGTGGGATGCCCACACAGCTGCTAAAGCATTATTTCTGGGTGTGTCTGTAAGTGTCTCTACAATAGATAAGCAAACAGATAGAGAGGTAGAGAAACATCAATGTGTGGTTGCTTCTCATGTGCTCCCAACTGGGGACCTGGCCCACAACCCAGGCATGTGCCCTGACTAGGAATCGAACCAGCAACCCTTTGGTTTGCAGGCTGTTGCTCAATCCACTGAGCCACACCAGCCAGGGCTGATGGTTTTCAGTATATTCACATACATATGTAACCGTCACCACAGTCTTTCAGAACATTTTCATTAATTACTTCAAAAGAAATCCCTTATCTTTTAGCTACCTACCTATCATCCCATATTCCCCAGTCTTAAGCAACTACTAATCTACTTTCTGTTTCTAGAGATTAGCCTCTTCTGGGCCTTTTATATAAATATAATCGTATAATGTGTGGTCTTTTGGTACTGTCTTCCTTCACTTAGCATAATGTTTTCAAGGTTCATTTATGTTGTGGCATACATATACCAGTACTTTATTCATTTTATGGATAAATTTCATTCTAGGTCATGGACATTTGGGTTGTTTTCAACTTTTTTCTGTTATGAATAGTGGATGTTATAATTATCCATATGTAGCTGCTGTGTGAACATGTTTTTATTTCTCATTGGTATATATTTAGGAATGGAATTGTTGGGTTGTATGACTATATTTAATCATTTGTGGAACTACCAGACTGTCTTCCAAAGTGGCTGCACCATTATATATTCCGACCAGCAGCATATAAAGGTTATGATTTCTCCACATACTCACCAACACTTGTTATTTATGCCTTTTTGATTCTCACAATCCTAGTGGGTGTGAAGTGGTATCTCATTGTGGTTTTGATTTGCATTTCCCTGATGACTAATGATGTTGAACATCTCTTCATGTGTTTAGTGGCCATTTGTATATCTTCTTTGGAAAAACATCTGTTCAGGTACTTGGCCCATTTTTTAACTGGGTTATTTGTTTTTTAATATTGAGTTATAAGTTTTTGTCTATTCTAGATATAAGGCTCTTAACAGATTTATGATTTCTATATATTTTTTTCCATTCTGTGGGTTGTCCCTTTCTTGACAGTGTTTTTTGAAGCACAAAATATTTTAATTTTAATGAAGTCCAATCTATTTTTTTCTTTTATGGCTTCTGCTTTTGATGTCATATCTAAGATTCTATTGGCAAATTTTAGATCATGAAGATTTACCTATGCTAAGAGTTTTACAATTTAAACTCTTACAATTAAGTCTTTGATCTTTTTTGAGTTAATTTTTGTATGTGCTGTGAGATAATCCAACTTTATTCTTTTGTGTGTGAATATGCAGTCTTCTCAGCCCCATTTATTGGAAAGACTATTCTCTTCCCCATGGAAGAGTCTTGGGAAAACTCAGTTTACTACAGACACAGATTGATCTCTGTGTCTATTGTTATGTCAGTGCCACACTGTCTTGACTGCTATTGTTTTTAATCAGCTTCTAAATTGAGAAGCATGAGTCCTCCAAATTTCTTCTTCTTTTTCAGAATTATTCGTCTATTCTGGGTCCCTGTAATTTTATATGAATTTTAGAATCAGCGTGTCTAAAAAGCCAGCTGAGATTCTGATAGGAATTATATTGAATCTGTAGATAAATTTGAGGAATATTACCATCTTAACAGTATTAATTTTCCTGATCTATGAACGTGGGATGATTTCTACTTATTTGCATCTTAATTTATTTCCAAAAGGTTTTGCAGTTTTCAGAACATAACTTTTACACTACTTTTGTTGAATGTATTCTTAAGTATTTTATCTTTTGATAATGTAAATATAATTTTCTTAATTTTATTTTTAGATTGTTTATTGCAAGTATCATCTGAAACCTAGCTGAACTCATTTATTAGTTCTAACAGTTTTTTGTAGAGTCCTTAGGATTATCTATATATATAAGATCATGTCACATCTAAAAGTACAGTTTTACTTCTTCCTTTCCAATCTGGATGACTTTTTAACTCTTTTTCTTGCCTAATAGCCCTGGCTAGATCCTCTAATACAATGTTGAATAACAGTGGTAAGAGTGACATTCCTATTTTGTTCCTGATTTTCAGGGGAAAGTAGACATTCACCATCAAGCACAATATGATGTTAGCTGTGAGTTTTTCATAGATGCTCTTTACCAAGCTGAGGAAATTCCCCTCTATTTCTACTTTGTTGAGTGTGCTTATCATGAGAGAGTGTTAGATTTGTCAAATGCTTATTCTATACCTATAAAACTGATCATGTGGGTTTTGTGTTTTATTCTCTTGTTATGGCCTATTACATTTTTGACCCACCCAAATCTTGACCAAGGCCTCACTAGAGATCCTACACAAGAACCAGCTAATCTGCTCCTGAATTCCTGACCCACAGAAACTGTGAGATAATAAATACTTATTCTTTTTTAAGCCACAAAAGTTTAGGATAATTTGTTATTCAGCAGTAGACAACTAAGAGTGATGTTATTACTGGTTTATAAATGGCGTGTTTACCTGCTTCATAATCTGGCCCTGGGGCACAGAATTATATGTGGAAGTGATTTGAACAAGGTCTTCTGCCTCAAATAATAAACAGTTTTTCCTCCACAATTTTGTACTACACGTGATAACAGAGTCCAAGTTTACTGCAAATTATTGTCTCTGGTTGGCAAGCCCATTTCATATGGTTGGCAGGTAGTTCACTGCACAGGGGCAACTGGTTGTGCAGATAGGGACTGATATCTGATCTGTGCTTTTCCTGCCAAGATGGCCCAGAGGAAATAGCCCTTCTTCAAACGTGCCCAGAGGCCCAGTCTGATTGCCAGGCCATATGCCCAGGGCACTGTTGCCCCCATGGAGGTACCTCTTCTAATTCGCACACACAAAAAAGAAACTGTATAAGCCTGTCAGGTTGTTCCAATAAAACTATATAACTGGAAAAAGTTTCAGCTTACTAGTTTTACATGCCAATTAAGCAATAATAATCAATGGGACTAATCCCAGACAAATTTTTAAATCTAAGACAAGAGTTGTTCTCACCACTGTCTCTTACCATCCCCCTCAACAACTACCTGCTCTTAGGAAGGGGAAGAGCAGGAAAAATACCTCATATAATCTGAGTGTCTCCCGCGTCCCAGTATGTGGCTGATCACCTTACGTACTCAATATCACTTAATGTTCATAATTCTGAGAAGCAGATATTATTATCCCCATTTTATAGTTAAGGAAACCCACTGAGAGAGGTCAAGTAACATATCCAAGTCCCAAAGATGATAAATGGAAAAACTGAGGCTACAACTCAGGTCCATCTGACTCTGGAGCTTTCGCTCCACCCACCACACCTTGTTCCATCTCTGTAACAAATCCTAAAGGGATGTGCCTGCAGGAACATCCGCTAAACTCCTGCTAAGCAAGCATTCAAGACCCATACACATTCATCTAAAATGGTAACTTCTGAGCCTTGAAGTATGGGATTATTTGGGGGCATTTAAGAACTCTCAGCTTTCTTCCAAATGTTCCAGGTACGTGACCTCCTTGACTTAAAGGCGGCCCTACTGAGCAGTAGCCACAGACATCAGAGAATCCACTGAAGTCCCAGTCCTGGATCTCAGAGGATGCTGCACTTTTTAACTCTGAGATGGAAGAGAAGATCTACCGATACAGGAAGGCAGATGTTCATTCATTCCTTCATCCAGTATTTATTGAGTGTTTACTATGTACCAGGCACGTGACAGGGACAGAAGAATTTACAGCATTAAACATGGCAGATACACGCCCTGACCTCATGGAGCTTAGAAGATAATGACATTCCTTAAACTCACCCTTCCCCCCTCCCTCCATGTCTCCCTCTCTATCTCTTCCTCTCTCCTTCTCTTCCTCTTTGCATCCTTGCCTCTCTCCCCCTCTCTAAGGAGTAGAGAAACTATGCACTTAGCTCTCCTTACAACCCCTACAATGAAAGGCTCAATTGACTACGGCAAAGCTTGTTAGGAAAGAGCTGGGATAATGCTTTCAAAAACCTTCCTCGTACCTTCTCCGGTGAACAACCAGAGGAGACAGAGATGCCCTAAGCAGCCACTCAGGGAGCCAGAAGAAGAGGCTCAGACGACAGTCAGCACAGAGGAGAAAGGACCTTTAGGAAAAGTTGGTTTTAAAATCAGGAATGTCAGCTTATTATTGTCAGCATTGGACCAGGGGATCTCAGAAGGCAGCAGAGTTCGGGTTGATTTCAGAACAACACGGTTTATTTTCAGAACAAAAGGGAAGGGAGGAGAAGCAGAGAGAATTGACTGCCCACCCAAAACCTTATCTGAACCTAAAATGTCTGCAAAATTGGGCAACAAAGTCCAAAGAAACAGCCGTTTCCTGGCAGGCTTTTAGTGCCAAGACTCCTTCTAAGTCCAGTTGTAACTGAGTGAAGAGGGAAGCCAAGAAAATGAAACGGAATTTTTGGAACTCAATCCTGGGTGTGCTGCAAGCTGAAGAGAGAAATATTTGGGTTGATGAAAGTGGGGTGTAGGCTTCTTTGCTTTAGGGTCCTTCCCATCCTCCAGAGCGTCAGTCAATGTTATAGAGTCAGGCTGGCTTCCGGGCTCTCGTAAAGACCAAAGGTCAAGGTGATCCAACCCAAAATTCCTTCATCTAAAATATATCATATGAAGAATATTAGCCGACAACCTCATTTTAAGACAGAATGGGTTCAAAAACTCCACATACGAGAAAAAACTTGTCAGAAAAAACGGAATTTGACACCATGTCAAAGAACAGACGCGCCAGCACTGACAAGGCAGTGCTATGGTGGTGGCGCAGGGGGCAGAGGGACGGCCAGCGCGCGGGGGTCCGGGCCTGGGTCTCCCCTCAGCCAGCACAGCTCAGCTTCCCCTCCTCCCAAACCGGAGCTCTGGAAAATACTTATTTTGGGAAAAAAGATTAAAATAGATCAGACAGACAGACAGACAGAAAATCTATAAAACATAAAAAACTTTTGTGGTGTAGGAAAAAATGCCGCGTTGGGAATTAAGAGACCGAGCTTCTAGTCCAGGCTGCTCCTAGGCCCCCATGTGACCCTAAGGAAGTGGCCATAACTTATAAGTCTTACTTTTTTTCAACTGATAAGTACCCAATGTAGGCTAAAAGATCTCCAAGGACCTGCAGCTCCAACGTAAGTTAATTCTCCAATCGCAAAAAAGCTCTAGAAAAAGGTTACAGCTGCCCTTAATGGCCAGAGCTGGAGCCTTACCCTAGCCTCCTCCTCTGGATATGACAGAGTTTTACAGGGAGATAAACCCGAGGACGGCTAAGTCAGCGCGAAGCCGAGAAGGCCCTGTAACCGAGCACAGAGAGCAATGCGGAGGTGAGATTGGCATGCTGTGTTCTGAAGGGGTCTTTGGCCAGAAAACACATCCAACAACGATGATGACAAAACTCCCAGTGGGTCTGGCACGGGGCCCCACAAGTTACACGAATTAACTCTTTTAATCCCCCCAACAGTCCTAAACAACTAGAACTATTATCATTCCCATTTTACAGATGAGGAAACTAAGATTCAAAGAGGGTAAGTGGCTTGTCCAAGATCATATTGCCGCTAATGGGAGAAACAGGTGTCCACGCCAGGCAGTCTCGGGTTGGCGCTCTTGACCACTGTGCCACTCACAATGGAGACCGAGATGAGGACTCTATTGACATTTGAGACTCATCAGAGACGGGAGGAGAAGTTGTAGAAGCAATGGAATACATTGTCAGCAAACAGGGAGCTCCTCAACAAAAACTGAAATCCAGGGGGATGCCTCAGAGACACTTCAGAATGGTCTGGCTAGACATACTGAGTTACTAAGGAGCAGGGACCCCAAAGGACAGGGGAGAGACAGGCTGAAAGGTAGTTCTCCAGAGAAATGATGAAATCCAGTCACTGACCATCGGCAGAATGAGGGAAAGATAAACAGACAGGTCCCCATAGACAGGGTGAGAGACGTGCTGGCAAGGGGAACTGCCAGAAATTCATGCGAAGTGTCCAGGAGCCTGTCAGCATTGCTTAATAGTTCCAGAGCTCTTTCAATGGAGCTTGTCCACTACTGAATTCCTGGTTTAGACCCTGAAAAAGGGGTCAGTTCAAGGTCAGGACTGCTGAGACAAGGCTCTACCTTCACCTACTGAAATAGCTCTTCATCCACATTTGTGCTGATTTCTTGAGGACAGGGTGAAAGGGAAGCAACGTGAGGTGTCATTTGAATACATCTCGCTATAACATTGAACTAGATCTCACAGATATTTCTCTTCCCATAACCTTTACCTTCTAGCCCAGCATTTCCAGAATTCCAGTCTTTCCCTCCTTTCCTCTGTCCACACTTGACCTTAAATATTCCACACGGTTTATTCTTTTTGAAAAACCTTCACATCTCCCTTCTTTCTATCCTAAGCAACAATGGTTGCTAGCAAGCAATTTTGAAATAGCACTGTCCCTAAAAAGGATCTAGAAAGGCAAGTATGCAGGACAGAGAGAAAGGGACAGTGGTGATGAGGAACCACCCAAGACGGAAACCAACCAGGAGCAGATGGCAGGCACAGTGACTGTCATGTGCAAAGGACTCAGGTAATGCTTGCCAGAAGGAAGGAAGGAAGACAGAAAGGAAGGAAGGGGAAGAATTACTGTGATTGATAGTAATAGCTGATATGAAGATTTGAAGACCTCCAGTCCTCCAGTCCTCCCACCAGCCTCTTAATTTTTTTATATAAACTGAGTCAGAAAATACATTCTATTAATGACCTTGATGGCTGCTCTGCACTATTTTGTTTCTTCTACCCTGAGCCTTGAAATTCTTCACTGACTGACCCTAATAACTATCCAACTTTGTCTCTCTCAGCTTCTAAAGGGGAACTCCCAGTAAAGCCACCTTGCCTGGTCTTCTATTGCCTTATCTCACTGCCCTTTATGTGCATATCTATCTGTCTACTATACACCTAAAGTATAAGGTTCTAAACATTTATGTGCCAGCACATTTTCTGTCTCCCTCTCCGGGTCTTCTTTCTACCGTTCTCCACCCTGCCCTCGGGAGGCTGAACTGTCCAACCTGAGGCCCGTGGGCCGCACATGGCTCAGGATGGCTATGAATGCAGCCCAACACAAAATCGTAAATTTACTTAAAACATTAAGAGATTTTTTTGTTTTCGTTAGTGTCTGTGTATTTAATATGTGGCCCAAGACAACTCTTCTTGTTCCAGTGTGGCCCAGAGATACCGAAAGTTTGGACGCCCCTACTTTAGGCTGTTTACCCAGGCTCTTTTGTACCTTTAGCATCTGGTGGGTTTGGCCAATGGGAAGCACAGATGAAAGGTTTGAAGGATGGGACGAGAGACAGGTTTGGGATTTATTCCCTACTGCCAGGCCATGTTTGTTCAGCAGCTGTGTTCTTCTACCAAATGCTACAACTCCTGTTAAGTAGCCCCTCTCCAAAAGCCAGGGTTCTCCCCTGGGCTGACGGCTACTCTTTCCTTTTGTGTCTTCAGGCTGAGAGGTGGAGGGTTTTGCACTTTGCTCCATCCCTTCCTGGTTTTCTCAACCTTACCCTACAGCTTTGTAAACTGTCCATTCATTAAACTTCCATTCACATTTTTATCCATTGTGGGTCAGTCCCTTCGTATGGAGCTAGGTACACACCAGGTTGATGCAGGAAGGAAGCCCTTATTTCACCTCTCCCTCCTTCCTGCTGGGGCCCTAGAATTCTGGTCCTGGCCCTAGAGGGACAACTCCTACCTAATTCTTCTCCCTTTGCTTTGTTTCTGTTGAAGGTGATTAAGATATCTTTGTGTATATGCTAAGAAATCTCTTCCAGTGTAAATATGGCTTCAGGGAGGAGCTCATTCTTATCTCAATCATTATGGAAGTAAATAAGCTTATCAAACTCATTGGGAGAGTGGAAAAATGTAATGTATTTTGAGTGCTTATGATTTATTAACCACTATTTAGGTGTTATCATTTATGTGAATCTCTAAAGACACAGCAGAGCAGATGCTGCTTCTATTTGGGACAAAGGGAGGAAAAGATTGGTCATGTCTGTGCTAAGGAGGACCCTGAGGACAGGTGGCTAGAGGGCGATGAGGACACGGGGAACAAGAGAAAAGGATTGTGTCCGAAGGTAGGGAAGGACCTGAAAAGAAATTGGATTCATTCACATATTTGTGCAGGGCTGGGCCAGCCCCACCCACTTCCTTCCTCTTCCCCACCCGCCATCACTTCTCGACTGGAACTGTGACTTCCTCCTCCTCCTCTCTCCCTCCCGTGCCTTTGGTCACCACTCACATTTGTATTGTCTGGGCCACAGAGGAAATTCAGATTCATGATTGCTAGAAAGGCTAGCTACCTCTTGTGCAGCATTCAAACAGTGGAGGGTGTGGGGAAAAGGTAGGGAATCAGAGAAAGTAGCCCCCTAAGAGCCCTGACTTTTGTGACTGCATGGAATGAGGGAATATGTGGATGAAATGCCCGTAGGCAAGACTCACCATGTTAATGTTCTCAAGAAACCTGGAGGGCCAGCATGGTAGCAAATGGAATGGCCCCTCCTTTCCCTAGCATTTAAATAAGCCCAGTGCTAATTATATCACACAGGAATGGGGTTTAATGACTCTCTAGAATGGCCTCTACAACAGCTACGTGATTCTCTGAGACATTGGCCTCTCTGTTTCCAAAGAGAGAAGAGAGGCGAGGTTGTGTCAACTCTCTGATCACATGTACAGAGCTGGGTTCTTGCTCTTGGAATTTGTGGCAGAGGCTGCTACTTGCCTATTAAAGTATCCTCTCCTTATCAACCAGAGAAATGACAACATTTCCCACTTCTACTAAGGCTTGACCAATGTGTTATAAGCAGAAACGATGTATGGCAGCTTCCAGGAAATCTCTTTATAGGACCATTCTCAGGTGTGGTTTCCTCCCCACCTCCAACACCACTGACCCCTCTTAATTTCCCTTCCTTCTTTCTACTGTTTAGAATGTTGATGTGATGGCTGGAACTTGAGCAGCCACTTAGGACCATGAGATGCAAACCACATGCAGAGGATAACAGAGTATTAAGATTGAAATTTGAATCCCTGTCTGCCACTATATCAACCTTAGACTACTTACCTCTAGACTTCTTATATTTGAAAGGAAAAGATACTACTATTTTTATTTAAAACATTGTTATTTTGGTTTCTTTGTTATATTGAACCTGATCTGATTCTAATTGATAAAGAATTCCTCCAGGCTTTAAGTATAACACCTAAGTTATCTTGAATAAATTCTAATCCAGAAATTCCACTGTCATTTCCTCAGTTTCTCCAGAGGTATCTAAATATGGAACTCACTTTCTCTTTTTTCCCAGGGAAGTGAAGAAGGCAATATGTTCATGATACTTGAAGATGTCCATCTCATGGTCTGAATGACAACACCGAATGTAGGATATCATCTAGGTTCCCATCCAGGCCAATCTCTGATTCTGTGGTTCCCTGAGAGCAGCCATACCACAGCCTATTAAATAGATACATGAAACCCAACTACATTTAGGGCCATCATCAAGATTAGTAGTGATTCAATGTCTCCAGATGACTTGGTAATCCTTAGATGAAAAGAAGCTTAGGAAATAGAAACACATCCTCATCTTCAGCTAGAAAGCTAGAAAACAATACTCCATGAGTCAGAGCCAGCACAACAGGACTAAGGCAAAAAAAAAAAAAAAAAAAAGGTGTCTCTAGCCATTTCAGGAAGTAGTTAACAGTAGAGGGAAGTGGCAAGTGAGGAGAAGGGAGGGTGGAGGGTAGTGGACTGCCAGGGAGTGGACACAGTGTTCCTGATCACTCTTTCCTCAGCTGTGTCAGCCCCTTGGTGCTTCGTTCTCTTCGTGGTCTTGCCATGATGAACCTCTCTTTTCCCATCACTCCCCACCTTCTCCACTATCATCATCCCTGCCTCTCATTCATTCCCTGAGGAAACTATGCTCTCCCATAGCTACAAGCCTCTGTGTGTGCTGTTCTCTTTGTTTAGAAAGCTCTTTCTACCTGTTCCAATAACACCTCCTCAGTAAAGCCTTCTTAGATTTCCTCAGGCAAAGTTAGAACATTTTCCCTCTGTGCCTTCAGAGCACTTTATACATTCACGTGAACTTCCATTTTAAGGATAACCAGAGGTCTGCCTCGTGTGTACATTCAACTTGCATAGATTTAATGGCACAGACTCACTAAACAGAAAGAAGAAAAGGAAGTAGAAAACAAATAAAAAGAGAAAGGCATCTTTTTATTTCCCAATTCTTACAAAATATACCTTAGCTTCATAAAAGGAAGGAAAGAAGGAAGGAAGGAAGGGAGGGAGGGAGGAGGAAGGGAGGGAGAGAAAGAAAGAAGAGAGAGAAAGGAAAAGGAAAGGAAGGAAGGAAAGATAGAAGGAAGTAAGGAAGGAAGGGGGTTTAGCTGGTGTAGCTCAGTGGATTGAGTAGGGGCCTGTGAACCAAAGGATCGTGGTTCGATTCCCAGTCAGGGCACATGCCTGGGTTACAGGCCACGTCCCTACCCGGCAAGGGGTATGTGAGACACAACCACACATTGATGTTTCTCTCTCTCTTTCTCCTTTCCTTCCCCTCTCTCTAAAAATAAATAAATAAAATCTTTAGTTTCTTGGAGTTGATTTGGGGGATTTTTGAGGGAGTGATATTCTGGACTATTTGTCATTCACTTTATATGCTAACTTTGGACTAAATCTCTGAATAAGATGTGACACTTCTGCACAGCATCATGTGGTGACGTCCCTGCCTATCGTAGACAGACTATGCTAGGCTGTGAGCTCCCAAAAAGCAGCAACTTACGTTACTTACTTTGAGATGTTCTGGGCCTAGTACAGTGTCCAGTAGACCATTGGTGCTCAATAAACGTTTGCTGAAAGAAAAGTTGAATGATTCCAGCATTATTCATGGGGAACACCGTAGTTAGAATTTGAAGGAATTTGTCTCTCCCACTCGCCTCTGAGACACCCTTCTCAAACAGCCATTCGATCCCTTCTTTGAAGATATCTAAACACAAGCTCTCTCCAAAGCAGCACACGCCGCTCACTGTTCTGTGAGAGAACATCTGACAAAGTCCAGTTGTTTGAAAACGAGGACCATCCGGAGCGCTCGCCGTGGCACCGTGTGCAGTAAGGAGCTTAAGTGAGTGAGTTCTCCTGCGGCCGCCACCTCCTATGGAATGCACTGCTGAACTAGTAACACTGGCTTTCCGCTCTGAGGGTTTGAGAAATTAAGGATCCATTTCAGTCTTGAAAATAGTCCTGAGATCTACCTTTAACACTTCAGTTACCCAGACAGAGATCAGTCTCTTGAAATCCTCAGAATGGGCATGAACCTGGAAGTAAAAAAGGAATGAAAGAGGAAAAAAGTTTTGGGTTGATAATCTGTGAAGTCTTGATCATCTGATCATAACAGATCCAGGAGAGATGAGGACCTGAAGGTGACAGCTGGTGTTGCTTGGTTGACGCAAGAACAAAGGAGCCCCGTGGCTGGTGATGCAGAGGACACGTGTGTGTTTGGTAAGGAGAGGAGTGCAGCTGGCTTAAAGTATTTTTTTCTGAACATCTGCTCTGTGGCAGGCATCGTGCTGATCATTTGGGATCCATGAAAGGAAAGTTCAAGGTCTCATGGGGAGACAAGTCAAGAGAGATTATATGCACACAATATGGTGTGGTAAGTGCTAGATAAAGATAAAAATCAGTATAACAGAAGTGTGCATGAGAGGCGCCTAGCCCCGTTGTAGAAGAGAAAATGACAACAGTAATAATAACTAAAGCATAGCGAGTATTTACTGCATGGCAGAAGCCATTCTATGTATTTTATGTATATTAACTTATTTAATCCTCATAACCCCTTTATGAGATAGGTAACCTTATTATCAAGCCCATTTTCAAAAAGAGAGAGAGGATGAAACTGAGCCCCAGAGAAAGTATGTATCTTATGATTTATTCAAGGTCATGTGGCAAGGAAATGACAAAGCTGGGAACTGAACATAGTCTGACTTCTGAGCCTGTGCTTTTGATGGGTACCTTGCTCTGCCCTCTAGAAAGGAAGGGAAGGTCATCCGTGGGAGGTGACCACATGATAGCTGATCTGGGACCTGAACGACAAATGGGCAAGGACACAGGAAAAAGAAAAGGTAAATGAGAGGAAGGTGTTGGGAGTAATGAGTGATCAGTCTGGGAAGATAACCAAGGGACAGATCAGGAATGGCTAAGAAATCTGGTCATTAACCTGAAAAAGATGAGAAACCATTGAAGGATAAGATCAGTATTGCAGAAAGTTCTCTCTGGCTACAGTGGAGATTATGAATCACTTGGATTCAAACTGAAGGCAAGAACACCAGAGTGAAGAGTTTTTATAGTAATCCAAAAATACAGATTTAGTTCAGATAGTCACCTGAACTAAAGTGGCACTGGGGGAGAGCAGGTAGATATTAAAGCCTATGATGAGCTCTGGCTGGTGTGGCTCAGTAGATTGAGAGCCAGCCTGAGAACCATAGGGTCGCAAGTTCGATTCCCACTCATGGCACATGCCTGGGTTGCAGGCCAGGTCCCCAGTAAGGGACACACGAGAGACAACCACACATTGATATTTCTCTCCCTCTCTTCCTCCCTCCCTTCCCTTCTCTCTAAAAATAAATAAAACCTTTTTTAAAAAGCCTATGATGACATGACTCCGTGATGGCTTGGAAGTAAGCAGGTGAGGGAGAGGAAGTCACCTAGGGAACAGCAGGGTTTCTGGCTCCAGTGACAGTTAGATTCTGGTGCCAATCATCGACAAGCAATCCTATGAAAGAGTTTGCTCTATCCAGAGCATCCCACCATTGGGAGGAGAAGGGGAGGTACCAGATCCTCCCTTACCTATCTCATCTCTGCCATAGTCAGGTACCTAAAGCCGTTCTGTGGATGTCTGTAATCCAGCCTCTCTGGGAGATTCCTGGAGAACCTGCAAGAGTCTGGGAAGCAGATAGTCACCTCAAAGAAGATAGGATGGACACTGTAATGGTACAGAAAAGACTCACTTAGACAGAGAAGGCCGACCCTGTCTCGAGTCCAGCTGGCCAAAGGCCACACAAATCATCTGGAGCCTTACCACTGCCTATTCTGAGAGTGCCTTTGCCAAGTTACAAGGAATCATGGGTCTGAGGGATGGATCTATACAGTCCGCAGGCTAATAAGTGTATATAATACACACCAGGTGCCAGGTACTAACAATCCTTTGAGCTCAAGGTTTTTAAAAAAGCCACCCTCTGGGAGGTTCAGTCCCAGAAAAAAAACAATGTAGTTCAATGTATTGATGATGAGAGTACAAACCAAAGATTCAGTGTCAAACAACCCGAATGGAACAAGAACAATAGAGACAAAAAGACTCAATTAGGTAACTTTTCATACAGAGAAAGCATTGGTGCTTCTTGACAGTAACCCAGAAGAGAAGCTCATGAGGCCAGGGGAGCAATTTAGTAAATGGTAGAGGTGAGCTCAGGTGGCAACTGCACAGAACGGGAAAGAAGCGTTCGGAGATAGGAAATTCAGCACGGAAGCTTACTCTCAGAGATTAGAGTTTTCTTGGTGGCAAATGGAAGAAAGTCTTCAAGAACTACGGCCCAGAGGAGTAAGAGGTAGGAGATATAGATAGCAGAGAACACCAGAGAAGAGGGGGTCGGGGAACCTACTTAGGAAGAAAGATGACCCCAAATCCTGTCTCTGACCATTTTGAGACTACGAGTGGGAAAAGGAGCATCTGCTTCAGGAAATGTTAGTAGAAGAAGCACTTAGTGGCAGAAAGTGGGAGCTGAATGGCCAAAAAGTGGGTTAAGCAGAGCAGAGAACTAAAAGAAAAAGAGAGGCGAGAAGGTAGTAATGTAGAAGACCGAGAAGGAAATAGAGCAAAAGGGAGGGTCAGCATTTGCTAAATGAAGTTATAAGGTTGGTAAGGGCAGTAAAGTCGTGGTGAGTTTGGGAGAAAAGGCAACGTGGCCAAGGGGTGGGTGCCGACTCTGATAAAATCTTTACCATGGAGAGAAATCATGTTCCTCCTCGAAACGTTTGTGGGATTCTCATCAGCAGCACACAGACGGGCGTTGGGGTCCTGCCTCACGCGGCCCTTCATAGGTCGTCTGTCCATGGCTCCTGAAGTAAGAAACTTTCAGCAGAATGTAATCATGAACAGTTTCCTTCATCTAGAACAGAGGCTGGCAAACTACAGCCACCTCCCCCAACCCCAAGCCGCATCCAACCCCACTAGGCGTTTCCCACCTATGCCGACTTTGGATTTGTTTTTTGTTTTTTTTAAATAAAAAATTGGCCCTCGTGGATGTGGCTCAGTGGATTGAGTGCCAACCTGTGAATTGAAAGGTTGCCGGTTTGATTCCCTGTCAAAGCACATGCCTGGGCTGCAGACCAGACACCCAGTTGGGGGCATGTGAGAGACAACTGATTGATTATTCCCTCGCGCATCGATGTGTTTCTCCCTCCCTTCCGCTCTCTCTAAAAAAATAAATAAAATATATTTTTTTAAAAAATGGTACTGTAACATAGCCACACCCATTCGTATGTGTGTTGTCTATGGCAATGCTGAGTAGTTGTGACAGAAACTGGCCTGCAAAGCCTCAAGTATTTGCTATCTGGCCTTTTGCTGTGCAGTGCTGTCCATGGGGCAGTGGAGAAGGACAATTATAGCTTATCTGTGAGTTCCAAGGTCAGGCTTCAAAAAGGCACAGCCACCACTGTACCTCCGTAAAGGCAGTCACCCCGCACCGCAGCTCCCCAGAGCACACAGTCACCCTATTTAAAAGTAGGGGTGGTAGCCACAGAAGAGAGGCCCTGCCTGGAGGTTATTTTCATGAGAGAAGCACTTATGTGTATTTATGCTTGTTTGTCTTCATTATAATCAGACTGCTAACTCCTCAGGGTAGAACTTGTCTAACCATAAACTTCTGAGTATGCACTTCATTATTAAGGGTAAATAAAGTAATAACAAGAAACCACCAACTCTTTACTAGGAAAGAACTAAATATTTATTTTTGTTCTATGAAAATTTTTATGAAGTAGTGTGAAATAGTAATGTGCAGGTAATTTGCCCGATTTCTCCCAATTTTAGCATCTGATTAATTTCCTTGGATCTTACTGTGTGGGAAGTTCTAGAGGTAGCTCTTTGCTTTGTTTCTTGCTTGCGCGTGTGTGTGTGTGTGTGTGTGTGTGTGTGTGTGTGTTTTAAATCAGGGGTGGCAAGTAGTTTCAGAAATGTAGTTTATTCTATGGTAAGACAGTAGCAAAGAAGTTAGTCCTAAATCCATTCATTCATTTATTCATTCGCTTAACATTACTGAGCACACCTCATACTAGGAGCTGTGCTAAGTACTAAAGGGGCAATAATGAGAAAAACACACAGAAAAGATTGTGGTTGAAGTAAGTTGGGTAAGGAGAGGCCTCGTTCGCGGATTGATGCCAACTCCGGTTCTGATTCTGCCCAGCTGTTGAATTCAATCATCTTCGGGCCCACAGTGTTCCCTGACACAGAGATGACCCTGCCGGAATGTATAACAGCCTGACCTGCCTTCTCTGCTGGGTCACGTTCATCTCACTGCCCTGACACCCCTGGTAAACTTGACTCACTCCCTACCTCAGCCCGGCTGCAGCAGTGGGTGTGGGCACCTGGAGTTGCTCTCCCACAGCCACGCCTCCTCCAGCCTCTCCAGAAAGGCCCCTCAAGGATTCCTGCATTCCAGCAACCAGCCCTTCCAGTTGGGCAGAAATTTCCTGCCTTGGCGATCAAGAGGCATTTGTTTTGTTTTATTTAAAATGCACAGCACCTCCCCAGGCAGCCCCACCCTCTGTTCTAATTCCATTACATCTATTCATTTTGGAACTTTATTTTTGTGCATTCAAAAGAGGAACTAGGAAAGAGGGTAGAGAGAGGCTGAAAAAATGAGAGACCTCCTTCAACAGATGACAATTGAAGCTCCCTTGTATTGTAACCCCCATTCTGTCTCTTTACTTTCTCCTTCCTTGAATATGTCACCTCCCAGCCCAATCTCCTCACCCCAAAGAGTATTAGGCTGCCTTAATATTCTTGTGAAATATATAATGTCACAGGGGTTGGCAATAATTAAAGGATAAAGCAGACATCTGTGTCTTCAGAAAATAACACATGCATCCTGCTCTTAATTCAAAACTAATAACAATGTCATGTTAATATAATTAATGTTTCATTTATTAGCTCCAGTGGGGAATGAACTATTCTACATAATTGATTCTCCCAGAGTGTTAGAATCTAAAATTTGGTAAGTCAAATCGGCTAAACATTTTTCATTGCTATGGTAATCTTTCTAAATGTTCCAGTAGAATGAGCAGCCAAAGGGGAAATAAAGGCAGGCAGAAGGGCAGTCCTTGAAATTCTACGTATCATCTCCACTATCTGGCTTTTGAAGCAAAAGGCTTTTGAAACTGCACTTTCATTCCAAGGCCTGAAAGGCCAGAAAGGGCGCACAGTGCCCAGAGGAAGAAGCTCATTAATTCCTTTGGGTATTCATGCCACTCCCCCACCAAAAGCTGGCACCACCTTTACCTATCAGTCAATATGTCACTTCTTCAGCACCATCCCGCCAGCTCTGCAAGTCCTCAGAACAAAGCCCTCGCTCTCTCGGCTCTCTGGCCACCCCACATGCTTGCCAGTCCGACCTTTGGCTTACACACCAATAGATTTGTTGATCTGTAATTCTTTACGGCATCGGCAAGAAGAATCAGGTTTCTCCCATTGACATAAATATATTATATCATTCTCTATTTTTCTAAATAAAACTCACCCACCACAACTTATTACCCACAATAAGAACGGATTCATCTCTGTCATTACATACTCGGTGTCTGGTGGAGGAGGAGTCAGGCTCCAATATATGTTTGTAGAAAAAACACTTATAACCTCCGACATTGAATTTTGATGTAGAAAAAGAATGAATTTTGGGGCTTTGGAATTGTGGAGAGCTCTTTGTCCTTACCTCAGATTATGCAGAGTTTTTTGCATTCTTATTTGTGTTTTATAATTCTCTTGTCTCCTCCCTCACCATGAAGCTGCCAGCTTCTTGTTTTTGTAACTAAAATTTCCTCCCTTCCCTATTAGCGCACCGATTCTAATCTGTTGTAGATCAGAGTTAGGCTTAAGAAATACAAGTAGTCTTCAAGAGAAGAGCAGTAATTCTACGAATTTTTGGTGCCCACGCTGGCCACCCAAAGGCTTTTTTTGCCTCCTTCTGGCTTTTCAGATGTGTTTCAGACAGCTGCACCTGCTATATGAGTAATTCCCAGATAGTTAAGCATTACTATGACAGCTACAATAGAAACTCATAAATGAGTCTTACTTGGGTTACGACCTCTCAGCATATGTCATCCAGGAAAAGATCACTTCTGATCATAGAATGTGACATCTAAATTAACTGGTTCCTCCAGACTTGTGAGCCAAAGCCATCAGAGGTCACACTCCAGACAAACAGGCTCAGAGGCAGTTGGGGGGGTGGGGGAAGGCATACCTGAAGAGACTATACACTATTCCCCAAAATTCAGGAGTACACCTCTCTCAGGATATGACAAATCTTCCATTTGCTGATGCTGTGGGTCTAACAGGCTTTCTCTCCTTGGGTACTGGAAACTCCAAATTTATCACATAATTCATCCAGTAGAATTGAGAGTTTCCCAGAGTTTCCATAGAGTTGAGAGAATCTCTACTTTATGCTAAATAGCTCTCTGCAACACAGATGAAAAGCAAATGGGTAAAAGTCCTGATTTAGAGTTTACCAAGAAATTCTTTAGCCTCCATTGGTATAGTGTGTCACTCACAAAGACTTCAACAAAGATAACAATGAACTGGTCCAAAACAGTGAGGGAGGAAGTAAGGAAATGAGATTAGCATCAAACCCATTGGATCCCACCCTTGGTGTGTCTCAAATATCATCTCAGTTCCAAAGCAAACTGGTTAAGTCATGAGTTTTCTTCCCTCAGCATGGTCTGGTTTAGGGCCAGAGAGTTCTTTGTTGTTTGGACGAAGTAAGAAAGGGCTAGGAGGCAGGACTCAAGCCTCAGCGCTGGGTATGCAGCTGCCTCACCAGATGACTCTAGGCAGACTGAGCTCTTTTGGATTCTGACTCTCAATTCTCCTGTCTGTAAAAAGAGTGATGATTGCACCCCTCTGCTCCCAGGGTGGTGTGAGACCTTGTTAATAGGTGTTTGGAAAAGCTTGTATCTTCAGACAAAAGCATTTATAAGTTTTGGGCTCTGTTCTTAGCTGTGTCTTTGTACAGTTAAATTTTCTTGACTGTGGAAATGGGGCTTCCATAATCCCCTTTGGAGAATGAATTCTCTAACCCTAAGCGTGTCTTAGTGAACATAAGGCCTTTATAAATCCAAGTTTCCCCCTGACTCATTTTTTCGTCTCACAGACATGAACTCCTTCTACTCTAGGAAAAATTCTTTGAAAATGTTTAATTTTCAATATTTGTGGTATAAACTAGATTTTTCTAAATCAAATTGTGGGTTGAATACAGCAGTAAGTCTTGCTTGGTTGAAATGTAATTTTGAATCTTTTAGAAAACATTGTTTTTCAAAGCAAATAGGCATCTTCTTATATTTTTAACAGTTGTATTGAGATACGATTGACGTACAAAGAATACACTTTTTAAATTGTACCATTTGAAAAGTTTTACATACACGTACCTCTGTGAAACCATCACCATAATCAAGATAATGAACATACCATCACCTCCTCTGTGTAATCCTTCACTTCCCCCCTTAGTTTGCATTTTCTAGAATTTTATATAAATAGAATAAAAAAAAAAACATGTGCTTTTTCCTGGACTCTTTCACTCAGTATAATTATTTTTAGATTTAATCCATGTTATTGGTTATATCAGTCCATTGCTTTATATTGCTGAGTAGTATTCCATTGTGTGGCTATACCATTTGTTTTTCTCTTCACTTGTTGATGGACATTTGGGTTGTTTCCAATTTGGGGATATTACCAATAAAGCTGCTATGGCATTCATGTGCAAGTCTTTGGATGGGTATATTCTTTCATTCCTCTTGGGTAAATACCTAAGAGAAGAATGGCTAGGTTGTATGATACAGTATTATCTTCTCAGTAGATCCTGAAAAAGCAGATACTATGTTTGGAGAAAAGCATGATGAATGTGAACCCCTACACATCGGTCTCTTTATGCCTGCAAGTGTTAATCATGGAACAAAAAGAAATTATACTTTCTTCTCTTTTTCTTATGATAGTCATAGAAAGATTTGCTTTTGTGTTACACAATGCCATTACAAAAGGTAACTGACCAAACTGGGGCTCGTCCATGTGGCACCTTGACGCATGACCCAACAATTAGTGTTGAAGGAAACAAGTTTTTATTTACAGGATTCCAACCTTGGGGGTCTGAGAGAACTCCAGCTCAGAGCCCTGTTCTCCCATGAGACCCAGCACTTCCATTATTCCCCACCAGGTTACAAGCCAAAACCGTGCCCAGAAGTTCCCCATATCCTTATCTGTTCTTAAGCCAGCTGTCAAATATGTGTCCATCCCTCTGGAAGGTTCTCTTGTGGGTTTGAGTCACCATCCTCTTGCAGCAGCTCTGTCCTTCAGGATGTGGAGTACGTTGTCCTCAGCCTCCATATAGTGGTTCAGGGAAACAGGTGCCATGTTACACTGGATCATGGTGGAGACCAGGGAGTTACACATCCCAAGAGAGTAACTTCTCCGTAAGTCCTTCACAGAAGCAGAAGTCTGCAGCTCAACAGTCCCAAGTTGACTCCAAGCACCTCTCACAAACCCATGTTTGGTTTGGCAGGTCCCCGCACAGCACCATCTGCTCTCTCCTTACACACTTCCCTCCCGTCCTCGTGGCTGCTACCCCACTACAGACCACATGGCATCTTCCTTCTTACTAACCTAGGCCAAATGGTAGAAAAACCCTCTTCTCTTTCAGACCACCCTTATTTAAATGCTCAGCCCAGAACTTCCTACGTGACCTCATATTCCACCCATCCTAGGATGTGCTACTTTTGCCAGTTCCCCCATATCTTTCACCTTCTTTCGGCTGCCATCTTTAGTTAGGGCAAGAGTTCCCTGTGAGCACCCACCTCCCTTGGCTATGTCACAAGTTTCAGCCATACCGTTTGCCTGGGGCAGCAGCACAGCTATTAACTTGCCACGATTATGCAAAGTATCTTAAACATCTACTTCCCCCTTCCCTCAACCAAGGTTTTTGAGGGTATATGCCCTGTTATTTTCCAGGGGCCCCCACTCTGCGCTCCATTACAAGAATGCTTTTGTATATATTGTCTTAACATATCCTTACAAGTAATTTTTTCTTCTGTTTCTCTGACTGATTTCGATTGATTACCTTCTTGCACAGTAGTAGCATCTCCAAAACTGCATGAAGTATTCTAGATGTAATCTCAAAAGAACTACATATCTAGATTGCTTTTGCTCTCTTGTTTCTCAAATGGCAACATTTATCCTAGGTCATATTCCATTGCCAAAGGCTGCATTGTGCCCACCTCAAAAGTGGACCAGCGAGGTGTAGACCAGAGCTTATATCTGCCTGCTTTTGGCTGCTGTCTTCTTTCTCTCTTTCTAATATCACATGTCTACAGACTCATCAATCACCAATCCTATAGTCTATATCTCAAAAACTTCATATCTTGACTCCAATTCTTTCACAGAAATCTCCAATAAAAATATATAGAAAGAGTTCTTTCATTTTTAAATTGTTATTTATTTAATTCGTTTTTACTTTTTTCTTTATATTTTATTGTTTATGCTATTATAGTTGCCCCCACTGTTTTCTCCTTTGCCCATCTCCACCCAGCCTCCATCACCCACTGTTGTCTGCGTCCACGGGTCATGCATACATGTTATTTGGCTAGTCCCTTCACCTTCCTTCACTCAGTCCTCCTTCCTCCCCACTCACCTCCAACAGCTGCCAGTCTGTTCCATGTATCTAGGCCGCTGCTTCTATTTTGTTCATCATTTTATTTGTTCATTAGATTCCTCATATAAGTGAGATCATATGGTATATGTCTTTGACTGGCTTATTTCACTTAGCATAATAGTCTCCAGGTCCACCCACACTGCTGTGTAGTGTTCCATTGTGTAAATGTACTAAAGCTTTTTTTTTTGTTTATCATCTATTGAAGGGTTTTCAGGCTGTTTCCAGATCTTGGCTATTATAAATATTGCTGTCATGAACATAGGGGCACACGCATTCTTTAGAATTAATGTTTCGGGAAAGATACAGAAACTGTTCTTTATGTAATTCCCAAACTCTGAATCATCTTATCATGTTGTTTAGGTGAGAAAATAATAATATTTGTGAAATACTGTTAAAAACCAAACTTGCATTTTCACTCTTTTATGCCAAAAATAACTTCATATTTTTAATAACTTCAAAAATAACTTCAATAATTGCAGAAAAATTTTAGTGAGGCCTTTACAATCATTACTCAAGAAACCTTTCCCTGTCTCTCTTCTTCCCCTCTGCCCTGCCTTCTGCTTTCTTGCTGCCTTTTTTTTCTTTATTCTTCCAATTTCTTCTAAGGTTTGGAGAAAACCATCAGTCAAGATAATCCTAAAAATAGTGTTTGGCTTTGGGACAACTGGTTTCCCCCTTGCAAAAGTTAGATTATATCCTCCCCTCCACAAAAACACAATTTAATATGGATTTTAAAAAGTAAAAATAGAACAATGAAAGCATTAAAACATATGAAATTTTTAAAATAATATTCGAATGGGAGGAGTCTTCCTAAGTAAGACATAAAACCTAGAATACATAAAGAAAATTACTGATATCAGGAACTACTATAAAGGACAGATGGACAAAACCAAAGGGGAGGGTAGAAGCAAGGGAGGGAGGTGGGTTTGTCTGGGGTAGGGGGAGAGATGGGAAGAAAATGCAGACAACTGTAATTGAACAACAATAAAGTAATTTTAAAAAAAATTACTGATAGATTGAGTATGTAAATTTTCCATTTCTGTATGTGAAAGATAGTATAACAAAGTTAGAGTAAGAAACAGATTGGAAAAAATACTTGATATAGATCGCATACATAGCATTATATATACATATATATACATATATATATATATATATATACTTAATATATAAAAAGTTCCCTGCATTAAACTGTACCCTTAAGATTTGTACATTTTATTGTGTGTAAATTTTATCTCAGAAAATAAAAAGGACTAACAAATATTAAATTTTGTTACTGATAACATCTGAAGTATTTAGTGTACTGATATCTGCAACCTACTTTGAAATGCACAGAAATAAGGTGGATTGACACATGAATAAAGGGATAGATAGATGGAAAGATATGTGAAAAGTAAGTATAGCAAAATGTTCATTATCAGATCTAGATGGTGAGTATATGGATGTTCACTACACAATTCTTTCAGCTTTCTGTAGGCTTGAAGATTTCCATTCCAAATATTTGGGCAAAGCTTCCTGAAATGAATTTTAAAATACACTTAACTTTTAGCCTGGCTGGTGTAGCTCAGTGGATTGAGCGTGAGCTGGGAACCAGATGGTCCCAGTTCAATTCCCAGTCAGGGCACATGCCTGGGTTGCGGGCCAGGTCCCCAGTGAGGGTCATGTGAGAGGCAACCATACATTGCTGTTTTTCTCCCTCTCTGTCTCCCTCCCTTCTCCTCTCTCTAAAAATAAATAAATAAAATCTTTAGAAAAAATACACTTAACTCTTAAAAACAATAAGCATAGCAAATTAACAGACAATTTGAAATAAATAAAACCAGTGGACCAAAAAAGGAGGGGGGGATATTTAATCTCACTTAGGGTCATCAAAACTTTATAAAGATTGATAACATCCAGCAGAAATACACGCACAGGAAAAATATACTTATAAGGATATTTGTCGTTCTTTTTTTTTTTTTGCTTTAAAATAGAGGGAAAAAAGAAAGAAAATGAAAAAGAAAAATAAAAAACAAAACACCCTTCCCCAGGCCACTAACGCATGTAGATTATTTTGCCCTGCAAACGATAAAGGCTCAGAAGGCTCAGGAGGAGACTTTGGTCTTGCCCTTCACTGTCTAAACGAATTTAAGATAGGGAGACATACTCATAAATAACTACAGTTAAATCTGAATTAGGTAGAGTAAACAAGGAGTAACCTAGCAAGACCCACTTGATCAAAGTCCTCCCTGCATCCCACTGTTTTGAGACGGCCCAGCAAGCATTTGTTTAATAAAATTAACTCTTTTCATCCCCTTATAAATTGCCTTACTTCCCTTTGAAGTCCTATAGCCCTGCTTCCCCTTCTTGGTCCAGAATGACAAATATTCCTAATCTCGCCTTACTATCTTTGGAATGTTCGTGCTTATGTGTGAATTCCCCATGTGCTCGTATTAAAACTTAATTGTCTCCTGTTAATCTACTTTCTGTCATTTTAATAATTCTGCCAGCCAGAAGAATCAAGAGGAAAAAGGGAAACTTTCCCTACCCCCAATAACGCCCATGTACAGAACTCTACGCAGCGGTGAAGGAGAGGGAAGTAGTTCCACAGGTACGGGCGTGAAAGGTCTCCATGGTCTATAGTTCACTGGGAAACATGGACATCACAGAAGGAACTGTATAAAATGACCATTTAAAAATGAATGAATGAAGTGACCCTTTACATAAAAAATAACATTAGAACTGTAAATGTATGCAAATGCAAGTAAAAAATGTCCAGAAGCGTACATATTTAATTTGTGCTTTTTGTGAAAAGGGGAAATTGGAGGGAGGGAGAACAGACACTAAAAGGACATTTAAGCTTCTACTCTGTAGATGTCTATATTATTTGGACTTTTTACAACAAAAATGCACTACTATCATAACATTTTAAATTACTAATTGTCTCAGCTTGCTAATAATGACTATTTTCTAAATATCCCTAAAACACCCTGTGAAAATTGCAAAATTTGGTTAAGAACCCATGTATTTCTCTTGCCTAACATCAAAAGCCTAATGTCTTGGAGACAAAACATCTGGTGATCTCTTATGGGATTTCTTTACTTGTCATCTGAATGTCTCAGCATTCATGTCTATAAAGCCAAATGGTCACAAGCCTATAAAATGATGTGAAAGTTCTTTCTTCTCCCAACTGCATCCCCCTAGGGCTTAGCCCAAACTCTGGATGCTGAGCCTGTTCCCAATAGAAGCCCCATTGAGAGAAAAGTGTTTTTAAGTATAATGGAACATATTCTGAGCTAAATGCCAAAGATTAGATGGGTCAGTGAGGGGAGAATTTTACAAAAATGCTGCAAGTCCAAGAAAAGAGAGGCAAAGATGAAAAGTAAGAAAAAGCAGAAGAGAGATAGAGGTGGAGGGAAAAGAGAGTAAGGAACGGGTTTTGACTTAAAAGTTGGCAACATTCTGACGTGTGAAAGAGTTCGGAAGGAATTTCACCACCTAGGCACGCACATGTACTTGTGTGTACAGCTTCATTCAGAAACCAGAAATTTCCCGGAGACAAACAGATCCTAGCTATGCTGATACGCAGCCCTGGAAAGAGGAGTGGGAAGAATTGAGTTGGTATACATTCTCTGAAAGATTACATGCCAGTGACGGACAGGTTCCCTGTCCCCTGGAGAGCCTCAGAGCATTTTACAAACATCCTTGTCCTGAGTGCAAAGGACATTCAGCTTATTGCCCACCTGTCACTTCTCTGGTAGAGATTGCATCTGGAATCCGGCAAAAATGCTTGCATTCGGGTAAAGAAGTAATATAGCCAAGACCAGAATGTCATCTGCAGAGCATGTTTCTTACTACTCTGCTGCAGGAAAACCTCCCCCTGTGCTCCTGGGAGATCCAGGGAAACCCTGTTGGCATGTCTTCATTTCACATCTCAGTTCACTCGACACACCTGTGTTGGGTACTTAATTAGTGCCAGACTCTGTGCTCTGCTCTGGAAGTGCAAAACTGAGGGGCATGACCAAGAATCTCACAATCTGGTGGGTATATATTTACAATAACATGGATATTTGGGAAAGGTACAGTGATAGCTCAAAGTCAACAGAGATCAAACAACGGGGAAAGGAAGAGACAGGTTCATTGTCACAGAAGGTGAGCTCTGAGCTATGCTTTGAAATTGAGTAGGAGTCAGAAGAATGACAAGATAAGCCAAAGACTGAGGGAAAATGCTTGCAAAAGACATATCTGATAAAAGGCTTTTATCCAAAATATACAAAGAATGCTTAAAACTCAACAAGAAGAAATGAACAGCCTGATTTTAAAATGGGCAAAAGTCTTTTTTAGGTATAATTTATTGATTATGCTATTAGAGTTGTCCAATTTTTTTCTTCCCTTTATCTCTCTCCATTCTGCATCCCTCTCCCACCAGCATCCCCCACCTTAGTTCATGTCCGTGGGTCATACATATAAGTTCTTTGGCTTCTCCATTTCCTGTATTATTCTTAACCATCCCACCCAGGCCCCTGTCTATTTTGTACCTACCAATTATGCTTGTTATTTCCTGTACCTTTTCCCCCTTTCTCCCCCTCCCCCTCCCCACTGATAACCCTCCACGTGATCTCTACTTCTGCGATTCTGTTTCTGTTCTTGTTGTTCACTTAGTTTTGCAGTGGGGGGGGGGGGTGTTTGTTTTTGTTTTTGTTTTTTAGGTTCAGTTGTTGATAGTCATGAGTTTGTTGTTGTTTTATTGTTCATAGTTTTTGATCTTCTTCAATTTCTTTTTTTTGACTATATTTTATTGATTATGCTGTTACAGTTGTCCCACTTTCCCCCCCTTCTTGCCCCCCACCTCCTTACCCCCCCTTTCCCCACCCTTTAGTTTTTTCCATAGGTCATACACATAAGTCCTT